>JASEVX010000001.1:169603246-169877401 GCA_031761405.1 Serripes groenlandicus | reverse complement strand
AAAACTTAAAAAAATCTTCTCCTCCAAAAGTGTCAGGCCGATTTTCAAATAACTTTGTAGAAATGTTCCTGACCCTTTATCAGATTCCTTCAAGCCAAGTTGATTGGTCGGAAACTATGGCAGCCAGGGGGCGGGGCTTATATAGCTAAAGTGAAAAAAATAATTTATCAGGTGAGCGATCCAGGGCCATCATGGCCCTCTTGTTTAGCTATTGAGATCGCTCTTTGTCCGGCATCTGTCAACATCTTCTCCTCTGTAACCAGTGGGTCAATTTGGATGAAACTTCACACAGAGCCTTCAATTTTTTCGGATTCATGCAGAATTCTTGTTTCCATGGTAACGATAAAAAAACAACTTTAAAATTCTTCTACTCCCAAACTGGTTGACCTTTTTTCAAATAATTTTGTAGAAATGTTCCTTGGCCAATGGGTGACCCTCTGTCAGATTCATGCAAACCATGTTGATTGGTCAAAAAACATGGATGCAAGGGGACGGGGATTTTTTGCGTTATAAATATGGCTTAAGTAAAAACTTAAAAAAAATATTCTCCTCCGAAAGTGTAAGGCAGATTTTCAAAAAAATTGCAGAAATATTCCTTTGGTGACCCTACATCAGATTCCTTCAAGCCATGTTGAATGGTAAAAAAACATGGACACCAGGGGGCGGGGCTGTTTTGAGGTGAGCGATCCAGGGCTGTCTTGTTTTCCCTTTCCCACATATGGATACAACTAATTTGAAGCAGACATCCTCAAAAGCATGAAGAAATAAATATGGAAAATCTCTGTAGATTAGTGAATATTTTGGGAACAGAGATGAAACATTGTTGCTAAAGGAAAACTGTTTACAATTCTTTCCAATCGTCTGCAGAAGGTTTGACAAAATATGTCTGCATATGGGAATCACTTATTCATAAATTTTCTTATAAAGGATTAATTAATTTTGTGTGAAAGATCAGAGGACTACAATTTTAATCTTTTCCAATATGCAACAAAACTGCAGCAGATGCCTTTGAAAACAGCAAGACAAAACTATGTAAAATATCTATAAAAGTAAATTTAATTCAATTGAAAACATTGGGTTTTGTTATCAAAAAGAGAAATTGCCCATTATGTTTTCAAAAGTTATCTGCTTGTAGGAAAAGGTAAAATGCCATTTTACAGTCATCACACATGAAAATATGTTTTACATTTGTATTGAAAGGATTATGTGAAAAACTTATGTGACGCATTTCATTTCACAGAAAGATGGCAAACCACAGAACTATTCAAAGTAAAAGATAGACATTCCAAGTGGTTCTGTTTAGGACCAGTAAGTATAACGCGTTGTCAATATTTTCAACTGTCTTCAAAAATAAATTTTCCACATATTGAAAATTTCTATATGTATTTGACTAAAACTTTTTCAAAATCAAAGTCATCTACTTCAGATTTGTCGTTATGAGGGGAAAGGCTTAAAGAAACATTAAAATGTTCTTTTAGTGAGTCAAGTTTAATGCTCCCTTTTTTAGGCTATTTGAAGAAATAATAGGCCTATTCATCTCAGCACAGTGTCGTCAATGTATTGGCAGTGTTACTTTGATTACGCCAAAAGTTTATGTGATGTTCAGTTTACAATGTATATCTGGGTAACCGTAGCTCAAATGAAATTTTACACCATATAGATAGTGAACCCAGTAGCTCAGTGACAAGGTCAATCAGGGTCACACAGTTTTAATGGCAGGTTATCTTTGATTATTGTATCTTTCCAACTACAGCTCTACAAACATCTGGATGAAACATAACACCAATCTACTAGGAAGGCCATATATTTTATTATGGACCCAATACCTACAAGTATGCTGTTGTAAGGTTTAACCCTTTCCCTCATATAGACGCTTTCTGACGCCTCTGCAGCAGACGGCTTTTTGAAAACATAGTAACAAAAGAAGAAATTGCACAAAACGTGCAATTTCTCCTTTTGTCACAATGTTTTCCACTTTTAGTCATATTATAGAGATTTTCCATTATTTGAAAAAAATGTGTTCAAAGTCGTCTGCTGCAGAATTGTCGTATGAGGGAAAGGTTTAAGTTTTATTGCAAGTATGTAAAACTTCAGTCTTCGTGACAGTTGTCAGTAGGTCAAAAGATTCCTTCGGACTGATACATTTTCATGCAATTATTGTTTGAGCAAAGAAGGAAATAGATTAAAAATGAGCTGTCTGAAAACTTATATTTTTGCAACTATTGCTCCAATTTTTAATTTTGTTAAACAAGCTCTTCAAAACCTATTGCAGAAATGAAGATTAACAAAAATAGAATGAAAGCATCATGAATGCATCAGGGTATATCCCACTACCTTGGTAGTGATATCGTTTTCTTAGAGTGTGAGCTTGGAGAGTTGGCATTTGGGTCATACTTTCAGACTTTAATCATGTCCCTTAAATAACAAATCTAAAGCAAGCAATTTTCAAATTAAATTGGAAAAATATACGAAATAAATTTCAGTAAAAATATTTAATATAGATGCCAACATTGTGGCAAAACAAATAAAAAAATAGACTGAGGATAGAAGGTTTAAATGTATCATAATCATTTGAAGCTCTCCACTCCTATGTTCATTACCCAGTTTGCGCAAGATTCATAGCACCTGAGCATTTTTTTGAAAAGAAAACTTACCGTAGATAACACTGCAGGGTTTGAAGGCCGATACAAAAGGCCTGTAGACGTGAGAGATGATGGTATTCTGTAAAGCTGTAGACATAGATACTTATATATGTATTCAAAAGTTACTAAATGTATTAAACAACACAAAGAGTTCATCTATGACTTAAAAGTACCGCTTTGTGCCACATGTTATACCATTCGACTAAAGGAAACCAATCATTTTTGTTTGCTGTGTTTATCAAAAGAAACTTGGATTCTGAACTATTGCTGTAATATAGTCAGAATTGTTGGTCTTAATTGAAAAAGAAATGAACAAAATATTTGTTTATGTGTCTCTTGTCTTTGCAGGGAGATACATAGCCATTACTTCTCTGCCATCTGTCTGTCTGTCCATTACACTTTCATTTATTAACATATTGGCAGGCAATACATGCGTTTCTTTAACGCTCTTGTTATTTCATTTACAGACTCATGAAGAATTAGTAACTACACTTTTTGCAGGTCAGAATATTTCACACAAGCGCCTCCCGGTTATGTTTTATCAGGTAATTATTTACAAATCTTCGTAAAACCTCCCCTGCTATTATTAGGGAATTTGCTGATGCATAGATAAACTATAAAAAAAACCTGAAATAGTTTTCCTACAAACCTACATTGTTTAACCCTTTCCCTGCAGCAGACGACTTTGAAAGTATTTTGTCAAAACATAGAAAATCTCCATAATTGAATGGATAACCTATGACAAAAAGTGGAAAACATTGTGGCAAAAGGAGAAATTGCACGTTCTGTGCAATTTCTTCTTTGTCACTATGTTTTCAAAAAGCCTTCTGCTGCAGAGGCGTCAGAAAGCGTCTATATGAGGGTAAGGGTTAATGAAAGCATATACTAGGAACCTTATAATGGTCCTGTCTTAACCCTTTCCCACATTCAGAAAGATTTCTGATGCCTTTGCAGCAGACAAGTTTTTATATCTTTATGGCAGAAGGAGAAATTACTCATTAAAAAAAACTTCATTTAATAACTGTTCCTATATTTATATAGGCTTTAAAAATGGTAGTAATGGCTTCCCTCCTTGGCACTGAGGCTTGCAGGGTTAGCATTACGACTGACTGGCTGGTGTTGGGATAAATTGAACAGTAATACTGGTAACACCATGATATAACTGAAACATTGTTGAAAGCAGCATAAAACACCAAACAATCAATCAACTTTCATTTATAGAGACTCTCTTTATTTTGACTAACATTTTTGTTGTATAAAAGTTGTTGTGGGAAAGGGTTAGCCTTCAGTCTTCATGTCATCTAGTTACAGGCATGGATAAGGAGAAGGGAACAGGCCATTAAATACACCCTATCTCTCTTATGAATACTTATTTATATCCTGTTTTTTAGTACTTTTAAGAATTGTTAATTTTGAGTACCAACAATATAGGCTTTGGATGTCAAATTAGGATTTTAAAACATGAAATAGGTCCCTTATCCAGAGCACTGTACGGGAGATGTTAGTCTTTTTAGAACAATTATCATTTTGTTATTTCAAAATGTATTTGGGACACTTTATATTTAGATGTACCTAACATTGTGTCTTATTTGCAGTAAAGTGTTGCCTTCAATGACTTTGACTATACAAGTGTAGTACTAGCAATAGAAGGTTGAAAAGAGTATATTCAATTATTTTACTGGAATTATATTTTTTATTATATTTGCCAAGTCTGAGAAATGTCACCCTATAAAAATAAGAATTATAACCATTAACCACAAACAGATGTTTGCTGATACTTCTGCGGCTTTTGAAAACAATGTGGTAATATAAAGAGAAATATGTCCTTTGTCACGATGTTTTCAACTTTATTCAATAATGCTATTATTCATTTACTAAATGTTTTCAAAGAAGATGTACATGCAAATTATTAGTGAAAACAAGTGAGAGATTTCAATAAATTTCAGATCACAAGAAAGTTTAGGGATGAAAAGAGACCAAGATATGGATTATTAAGATCCAGAGAATTTGAAATGAAAGGTGGGTAATGTATGAGCGTTGCTTCAGGAAAACTTACTGTAGCATATTAGGGAGATCTGTAGACAAAAACCTTTTTACAATTATGCGCTATCTTATGCCTATCTATACAGTATACTGTCATCCAGAAGTTTCACCTTCCAACATACAGATGCTTTATGATGCCTTTGCAGCAGACGACCTTTGAAAACATTGTGGCAAAAGCATAATTTCATTATGAGCAACTTTTTCTTTTGCCACTATGTTTTCAACTGTATTCTTAAACTAAACTTTACTTTTTCAATGTTTCTCTCAAGATGCTTTCAAAGTCTTCTGCTGAAGAACTGTTGTATGTGGGATTATGTGAGTGCAGTTCCAGATGAATATGTGCATACTGATTGATCTGAAACTACTCTGACGCAATTGCCCCAAGGTTGGTTTTTGTATAACACGTTTGTAATTTGTTCACACATCACTTCATTAATTTTTATACAGCACATTTAAATGAATCTTTATATTTTCTTCTTCATTTTAAATTTAAAAAAAAGATTCTGTTGAAGATAAGGGAAAGATTGAAGCCATACACTTACCCTTTCCAATGTACAGACACATTTCGCAATTTAATGCATATGCACCTGAGGACTCATAAAACATGGTGATAAACAGTGAGATTGCTCATAATTAGTAATTTCTCCATTTGACACTTTTCTATTTTATTCAATAATTATAGATATTTCCCACATGTTTGCTTAGATGTTATCAAATTGTTTTCTGTAGATTTGCTGTAAAGGGATAATAAGCTGAAATTATGATGTGTTATGATTTTACTACAATGTTGTTAAAATGTAATACTGACAAATTGTTCTGTTTCAGATTTATATACATTTGATGTTGATTTAGAGAAAGCAACATAAACCTACAATCTTATATGTGACACATATATCAGAATTTTCAACAGATTAGGACTGACATTTTTAAAAAGTAAGAAAATTTCCTCACAGAGCTCTTGTTGAATGACATATTTCACATTCTTAAATTCTTGTTTGACACTCAAAATAATAATGTTCCTTACTGAGACAAATCTTTTGAGCAACCGCAACATTAGGTTTTCGTATGGTAATAAGAGTTTTCATAATTTTTTCATTCATATCACGGTAGCCAGTTCACCTACCCATGTGTTTCCTGGCTTTCTCACACCAGTTCTCTACACAACAGCCTTTCTAATTGCTTGGCTTCTTTCTCTCATAGACTGTTAGCCCATTTGCAGGAGATGATTGTCGCTTGCCACATTGCCTAAATAATATGGAATAAACTAATATTTGCTCCTTTGAACCGCAATATGTTTTTGTCAATTATTTGGTTATCAAGAGATGTTGTTATCAATTCAAAATTATCGATATCCATAAATTATTTTGAGCTTGACTTTTGTGAAACATTTTTTCTTTTAAGACATTCAAGCATAATAAGCTTTTTACCATGCATAATTATCCTTTCAAGACAAGGTCTGCCAGGGGATATAGGGATCAACACTTACATACAAATGTGTCCCAAGGAAATCACAGCGACAGCTACTTAATTTCTTATCTGATTGTTATGAAACATCATACATATGTTCACAAGCATTGCCTCCTGTACGAGTTCGCGTTTCTCTGACCTTCATCAAAGTCACAGTGACTCTGTTAAGAGTCCCAACAACACAATTTCTCTAGCGACTTCATTTCATATCAGATTGTTATGAAAATGATCACATATGTTCACAACCATCGCCTTTTGTACAAGTGAATCACCGTCATCTATCTAGCACTTTCATTTGTGGTCTGAATTCCTTCAAACTTCAGACACAGGTTCATTGTCAAGGGTACTTTGACATACGTATTCAGGTTTCACATACGTAGGTCATAAATAAAGGTCACAGTGACTATTATACATCTGTATAAAATGACATTGGTTGGGGATGTGTAGCGCGGTGATGCTCTCGTTAACCCTTTTTCCACATACGACAATTCTGCAGCAGACGACTTTGAAAATATTTTGTCAAAAAATGGAAAATCTCTGTAATTGAATGGATAACCTATGACTAAAAGTGGAAAACATTGTGGCAAAAGGAGAAATTGCTCGTTCTGTGCAATTTCTTCTTTCGTCACTTTGTTTTCAAAAAGCCGTCTGCTGCAGAGGTGTCAGAAAGCGTTTATATGAGAGAAAGGGTTAATCTTACTATGTGTATTTTCATCACAACAATTTTGAACAAAGGTCAGAGTCAGGTCAATATTGTTGATTAATATCTTTGTGTCTTACAGCTGAAGGTGCTACAGGTAATATTGGAGGGCAGTCTTCACATGAATTTCACCTTCCTGCTGCTATAGGGGAGGACACAGTCTATCATTGTTCAGGGTATATTTATATATATTTTTTTTTTTAGCAGCATTTGGTGAATGATTGATTGATTGGAGATAAAGCCTTTTTACACATTTTTAAGCTTGTCTGTTTTTCGAAGAAAAAATGTCAGGGTATTGTGATATCCATGGCGTCGTCGGCGATGAGTCATCACAAATCTTTAACCTTACCTACTAACTCAAAATTAATTCCAGGGCTGTACAAAAAAAAAATTCAGCCACTTGTCCAGGACAAGTGACTTTCAGAATGCCACTTGTCCTGCTAAGATTCTCACTTGTCCCACTTTTTCTGCAGACCAAGTTTAACATGCGACAAATTTAAGAATTGTGTGGTAGCCCGGATCGCGGTTTCTTGAGTGTTTTATTTGTTTTTTAGTGGGTTATTTTCTAGTTCTGTATAAAGATAACATTAAGAGCACACACTGTACATGATTTAAGGGTAGTGACCAATTCAAATAACATTATTGCAAAAGACCTGTAGTGCAGCATTCAGTTAAAAAAAATGAAATTTGGAAAAGAGATTATTTTTCACTAGGTTATTTGAAATATTCTGCATAAAATGTATGTATTTTATCCATATTTACAAAAGATTCAAAAGCTATTGACATAAATGTTAAACTTGAGACAACATAGTCAAATGATGCAATAGCACTTCAAATTGAAGATAACAAAATAATAAGGTCACCGATTTAGGTCCCTCACCAAAACAGGGCAGTGTTCGATACCAGGGTCAGTTTTACAAAGAAAGACATTGATAAATTCAATTTTATTAACCTAAAGTCAAATTTATCAAGTTCAATGTAGTTATTAAATCAAAAAATCTTGTCAAAAAAAATGAAAGACAACAAAAAGGTAAATTTGTTTCATGTGTTGCGGTCAATCTCATTAAAATCATCTCCTATTAACGCTACGCATTTACATTTAGTCAGATCGTGTACTTTAGTCAGATTGGTGTTGCGGTATTATTCGCAGCATAGCCGCCATTTTGATGATTGCGCAATGTTAATCATGGTTCCCTACTTTGAGAATTAGAAATCGGTAAACAGCGTTGAATGTAAACATCGGGGTCGTCGGGTCGCGAATGTCATTCACCCAATGAAATCGCAACTATTAAGTCATATGATTTTTTTCCCGCCATTTATGCTAATTAATTTTGGTAAACAAAGCCGTGATTGGGCAATTATCATACTCGGGGGAATCATTTATATATTTCATTCCAAACAATTTTCTTTGTGTCCCTGATATTACGAATATTATGTTGATCTTGAAGGTATTTCAAATTGATAAACGGCAAGATAATTTTTAGCAGTTGTCGTATTGTCTTTAATTTGGATCGAATTTATTTTATTAACTTCTGCATGGCGAAAATTTCTTACAAGTCTTTCTGAACCGGTTTGCACCAGTTTGCAAACATCGCATACCGAAAGTAGAAATATGGATCAAAATACATTTAAGGGAATATTTTAATGAGACCGATCCATAGGTAATTCCCTAGCTTTTATGAAATAACACAGCCCCAAGGAACAATTGTCACTTATGATTGGACCGCCTTATTGGATATATATACCACGTTAATCGACTATTACTGACGCGATTCGGTTGGCTGAAATCACTCGATATGACAGGTGGGTAACTCCGCCTACTGTTATTGATTTGTTATGGTCACGCGCGAGTTGTTTTTCCCATGTAACATACAGTCAAATTTATACACGACAGACATGTGTGTTAGTAATTAAGCCGGGCTACCAGACACAGTAATTTACATTCACTGTTACGTAAATGGGTTGATATAATGGGACGTGGATTTTTGGAAAATGCCACTTGTCCGGGACTGAGATGTTGCAATTAGCGACTTGCCCGATGCGATTTATGACTTGTCCCGGGCGTCGGGCTATGGGATTTGTACAGCCCTGAATTCAACATTTTCAAATGAAACTTGGTACACATGTTCTAAGGATCAATATGCATGTCTATACCAAGACACATAACTATGGCTTTAATAATTTTTCAGTAAAGTCCCTTTTTTTCAACATTCTAAAAGGCAGACGAGCATTGGTGTCCGCTTGCGGCGCTCTTGTTCAGTATTGTCATGAGGGCTGATTCATCAAATCATGTGTTTTTTGGCTTTTTTGCACATGATCTCCACATAACATTCTTCCTAGGCATTTGAGTAACTACCTTCACTATTTTTACACAATCTGTAGAAGACAAATGACACTAGTCACAATGACTTTTGTAAATAGCTTCAGGTAAAAAGGGGCATTATGGCATATACATCTGTTGAGACTTAATCAAGACCATGCATATGATTGTGCTATCTCAGCGAGATTCTTCACAGATCTCCTACTTTAACATATAGCATAACTATTGATGTAACAAATAATGAAAACTAGATTTATAACCAAAATTGTGCCACTTGCATACCAGTTAGGAGTGATGCAACAAGCACTTTGCACCCAATGTAGCTCATATATATACTCAGTTTAATTGTGGATAGTGTAACACACCAGAAAGTACTATTTTTATGCCTTCTCTCCATATCCCTCATAGTGAGGATATTCTTTCAGCACTCTAATAGAAAATGCATTGCTTTAACGTTTATATGTAGAATGGTATTGTTGGAAATAGTCTTGTTAGATGAGATTCATTTTGTATGGGATTCAATTTCTTTTAACATGAACTGTTCCATATATTTTACATTAGGTAGAAATAACTTAATTAGGACTTGATTGTTCTTGACTGATTCTGGGATACATCTGCAGCAGATAACTCTCTGAAATAACATTGTGAGAAAAGGAGAAATTGCTTTTTCCCTTTCTATGCCCCCCATCCCAAATATTGATAAATTGGCAGGGTCATGTTATCCTCCAATATCCATCCGTCTTTCCTAATGGTTGGTTTTCATTCATTATCTGTGCAATGCATGCAGATATTGAGTGAGTAATTGTATATTGACAAGATACAGGTGAATTTTGGATTTGGTTATATATGCAGAGTTATTTTCCTATGAAAGTTTCAAAGATTGTATGCTTTATTTCTCATTTTCTTTGTTATGCATGCATATATTTATGTTGGGATTATTGTTCTTCTACTTTACAATTCGTAGATTTGTAGATTTGTAGATTGCCAAATTCAGATGTGTTTGCTGGCTTGGGCATTCATGTTGTTATAACACATTTTTAGTTGCACAATGTATTAAATGTGTCAAAATCATATTAATGTTTGTCAATATTTACACTGTAATGACTGTATATGTCTTCAAATGTGTTTGATGAAGGTTTATCTTACAGTCTCATGTATATATTGATACATACTTGATTCTTATAATGTTTTTAAGATATAATTATATTTTTATACTTTTGTATTTCTTTTCTTTCAGTTGTGGGTTTGCTGCAAATTCTGAACTAATAGGTGGGGATTATTATTATTGTTTAATTAGTAGTGTACAATGATTATTATTTAAAACAGAATGTATTCAGTATTTTCAAAAACATTTTGATCAAATATTATAAGTATATATTGAAGCAACTGTCTATTTATCAAATAATTGTATCTTAAAAGTTACACATTTCTACCTTTTAATCTCTATAGCTTTGATATTGTTTGGGTAGATTCTAATTGGATCATATACATTTATTTACCTAAATTTATTGAAACAAAATTATGATTATCTAAATATGTTTTCTGGTGACACTTTATAGTGTTTTATGTGTTGCTATAATGTACAATTAACTACATTTTTTATAGAGACGGAGAAAATTAAAGAAGATCAAAGCACAGAGTGTCCAAAGTGTTTAACTATCATTCAACCATTAAGTGGGATAGAGGTAACATAATAGTATGTGTGTGCATCATTTAGTTACAAGTAGATGTATGTATACATATATTATAACATCCTACATTTTATACTCAAGAAAAATGGTTGTAATGTGACCTACACAATCACATATTGTTTGTTCAAGGTATCGTCATAAGATTCCTTTTTGTGTGCTTTCTATATTTCTTAGAATCTGGGATTGATTGATTGGTGTTTTACGCCGCTTTCATAAATTTTTAGCTCCACTGGCTTAAAGTCAGTCAAGCTTATGTTATGGCGAATTGTCCATTGTGCATGCGTGTGTCAACTTTATGCTTCAAACGACTTCTCCTCCCTAACCACTTGGCCAATTGGGATGAAACTTCATAGGAAGCATCTTCTCAATGTCCTCTCCTAATTTCCTTCAAATTTTTTGAATCCATTCAAAATTCTGGTTTCCATGGCAACCAAAAGAAAAAACTTTAAAATTCTTCTCCTTCATAACTGTTCGGCCAATTTTAAATAATTTTGTGAAAATGATCCTTGGATGACCCTCTATCAGATTCCTTCAAGCCATGTTCATTGGTCGAAAAACATGGCCACCAGGTGGCGGGGCTTTTGTGCCTTATATGGCTATAGAGGAAAATTGAAAAATCTTCTTCTCCGAAAGTGTTTGGCTGATTTTCAAATTATTTTGTAGAAATATTCCTTGGGTGACCCTCTATCAGATTCCTGCAAGCCATGTTGATTGGTTGAAAAACATGGCCGCCAGGGGGTGGGGCTATTTTGCCTTATATGGCTATAGTGAAAACTTAAAAAATCTTCCGCTCTGAAAGTGTCAGGCCGATTTTCAAAAAACATTGTAGAAATGTTCCTTGTGTGACGCTCTATCAGATTCCACCAAGCCTTATTGATTTATCAAAAAACATGGATGCCAGATGCGGGGCTATTTTGCCGTATATGGCTATAGTGAACTCTTAAAAAATCTTCTCCTGAGAGTGTCAGGCCGATTTTCAAATCATTTTGCAGAAATGTTCCTTGGGTGACACTCTACGAGATTCCTACAAGCCATGATGATTGGTAAAAAAACATGTCCACCAGGGGGCGGGGCTGTTTTGAGATTTAATTTATGCTTAATGGCAGTGGAGCGATACTGGCCTACTCTTGTTCAGTTATATAACAGCTTTTCCTGGGTAAGTTACCAGTACTACTGGTCCATTAATCCTAGGGATCAAACCTGCAACATACACCATTGAGCCGGTTAGAATCTGGGAAGCTTATCCAATAATTGTTAAAGTTTGTGTATATTTATATGTCCAAAAAGGCCCATAATACGAAAGAAGAGCATCTTGCAAAGCATCACAATTATCATGTCAATTATTTTTAAATTTGTGGATTTAGAAATGCAGGTCACTTATATACTTATACTTATGAAATAATTAAAAATGAATGCATTCTGTATTCATTATTATTTACCATACTTCATAATAGATAAAAGCAAAACAAAAACCAAAATATATATTGGTCATACAAAAACCACAAACTAGACATTATCATCATTGAGTCGATGTTTAGCTCAACTTTTCAGAGAATATGAGAGCTATGGTACTCACTCTGGTGTCGGCCTCACACATTGGTTAAGGTTTTGCATGCAATTACATATATATGTAGCTCAGTTAATACTAGATGTATTGCATTGGACCTTTATACAGACCTCCCAAACCATGATATCTTTGTAAATAGTCAAGTTAGATAACTCCATCCTGCAGATTATGCAAATTATAGCTCTTTTTTTCTAGAAATTCTGGTTAAAGGTTTGCATGCAACTACATTAAGAGTCTATATCTCTGTAACCACTTGATGCATTGCATTGAAACTTTATGCAGCCCTTCCCTTATAAATAGTAAAGTTAGATAACTCAATCTTGAATATAATGCAATTTATGGCCCTTTTTTATTTGACTTAAAATGTCTGGTAAAAGTTTTGCTTATATTAACTACATTAGAGTCCATATCTTACTTAGTAACAAATAAGCGATGGAATTGTCGAGTGCGCTGTCTTATGGACAGGTATTTTTAAAATTGATATGCATGGCCATAGTCTGCTGTAAAGAAATTGTTTACAATCATTTAAGTATGTTTTATTTTTCGTAAATAGGTAGTACCCAGATATATTAGGTTCATTGAAATATTCTATTCTATTCCATAGTCAAATCTTTTGTTATTTTCTCCCCAGGTTGGACATGCATTTTTACTTGGAACAAAATATTCTTCTGTGCTTAATGCAAGATATACAAATGAAGAAGATGAAACCGTGTAGGTATTATGAAATAGTATTATTATTAGTATGTACATACATGTCATGCTCTAGCGACTTCATTTCTTATCTGATTTTTATGAAACTTCACACAACTGTTCACAACTATAGGCTCTTATACAATTTTGTATTTCACTGTCAAAGGTCAAGGTCACAGTGATTATATTATGTCTCAACAATGTCATAGCTCCTGCGACTTTTTTTCTTTTTATAGAACTTAAGACATATGTTCAAAAGCATTGCCTCTTGTATGAGTTTGCGTTTCACCAACCTAGGTCAAAGGTCAAAGTCAGAGTGACTATAATATGTTTGTACACATGATGTCATTCCTCTGTCATTTTCATTTGTGGAAGCAATTCCTTCATACTTCATACACAGGTTCAGTGTCAAGAGAGCTTGGATAGGTTCAAATTTTACGGACATGTTATAGTTTTACTGTCATAGGTCAAGGTCACAGTGACTAATATGTGTGTACAAAATAAGTCATTGCTCTAGCACTTACATTTGTGGACACAATTCCTTAATACTTCTTACACAGGTTCAATGTCAAGAGAGCTTGGACATGTTTGAATTTGACTGACCTAGGTCAAAGGTCAAGGTCACAGTGACTATAATATGTCTGTACAAAAAGACCCTGCAAGGGAATTTGTATCACAGGCAATGCTTTTATAACTATTGACAGCAGACAATTTTTGAAAACATTGTGTAATTATACTTTCATTATGTTTTCAAAGTAGTCTTCTGCAGATTTGTTCTATGTGGGAAAGGGTTAATCCTTTTCCTGATTTAGATTAACTTTTGAAAAAAAAATAGAAGATTTTTTTTTATAATATTAACAATGTCTTTCTGACTCACTTACTTTCAACTGTCTCAAAATCATACTTTATATTTACACTCAAAATTCATTCATTGTTCTACAATGATTTCACCAGGCAATTGGTTACCCTTTTCCCTCACATAGACACTTTTTGAGGTCTGAAGCAGATGTCTTTTGACACAATGTTTTCAAACTTATTCAATAATCATGCACATGTCTGTCGGTCGGTCGGTCGGTAGACCAAAGCTTGTCCGAGTAATAACTCAACAATGCCTGGACCTATGATCCTCAAACTTGACTTGGAGGTTGGGGATGACCAGTTGAGATTTTGAGGTCATTAGGTTGAAGGCCAAGGTCACAGTGAGCTTGAATGCAAAAAGCTTGTTCGAGTAATTACTTGACATTGTCTGCACCAATGGCCCTCAAACTTGACATCATGGCTGGACCTTACCAGTAAATGACCCCTTTTAATTTTGAGGTCATTGGATCAAAGGTCAAGGTCACAGTGACCTTAAACCTGAAAAGCTTGTCTTCGTGATAATTTGACATTGCATACACCCATGACCCTAAAACTTAACATAGAGGCTGCGGTTGACCAGTAGATGACCCCTAGTGTGAGGTCATCATGTGAAAGGTCAAGGTCATAGTGACCAAGCTTGTCCGAGTGATAACTAAACAATGCCTGGAACTTTAGTCCTCAGACTTGACTTGGAGGTTGAGCCTGACCAGTAGATGACACCTTTTGATTTTGAGGTTAAAGGTCAAGGTCACCGTGACCTTAAACACAAAAATCTTGTCAGAGTGATAACTCCACATTGCCTGCACCCATAGCCCAAAAACTTGACATGGAGGCTGAGGGTGACCAGTAGATCGATTTTGAGGTCATCGGGTCAAAAGTCGTCCAAATATTCCTGACAACATGGCGCTCAGGGGGGGTATATATTTTGACAAACATCTCTTGTTATACTTTCATATATAGAGATTTTTCATAGTTTTCCTAGATGCATCCTATGACAGCTCTTGAACTAATTTCTTACAGGCTAGCAGAAATGGGATGCTACGGTTTAGGCGTATCTAGAATTTTACAAGCAAGTGTTGAAGTATTAAGGAAGGACAAAAACATTGTGTGGCCTTCCCTGATAGCTCCTTATCAAGTGTGTATTGTGCCAAATCTGGTAGGTTCTTTACGATATCTATTTTTTTTAGAAGAAAAAAAGTTTGGCTATTGTGATACCCTTGGCGTTGTCAACATCGTCACAAAACTTAAACCTAACCTCATAACTAAAAAACCTTTCACTATTTAAAACGAATCTTTTTACACATGTATCTAGAAACAATAGAAAACAATTATTTACTAATGCCCAACTCTGGCTTAAATAATTATTTAGTAATGCCCCTTTTTCGACATTGAAAAAACAACAGACAAGCATTGCTGTTCGCTCTGAGGCGCTCTTGTTTGTTGTACAAATTTGCTTTAGACCGTAAGATGACTAAAAGAGAATCTTTAATCCTTCGAACATAAAACAATCAGCAGGATATGTCTTTGAAAAAACATCTACGTAAAATTGGATTTTTTTTCTTCAAAGGAGAGTATAGTTGCTACAATGTTTTTAAAAAGTGTCTGCTTTAAAGGTATCAAGTTATTTCTACATGTTTAAAAGGTTAAGTTAATCAAAAACCCTTTATTGTTGGAAAGCACCAGAATTGTTTCAGTGAGACCCAGCGCATAGGATTTACAGGATAATTGAGGATTTAACCCTTTCCCACATACAACAAATCTCTCCAAAATTAAAGTTCATGTATTGATCTTGAATAAAGTTGAAAAGGGCGAAATAGCTCATCATGTGCAATATATATATTTGATTTTAGGACAAGAAAAAACAGTTCAATTATGATGAAATTGCAGACAATGTTTATGACAAGCTGAATGGGATTGATAATTTACGAGGGGAAATTGTGATATTTGACAGTGAGAAATATACCCTTGGCAAGAAGATAAAATTAGCTGAACAACAAGGGTACCCTTTTATCGTTGTTGTAGGGAAAAAGGTTTGTATCTTGTCCAGTATTTTCTACCTGTTTCGGGCCAAAGTGGCAGTTTACTGTCCATCACATATTCTTGTCCAGGCTATTTCTCATTAACTTTGGAATCCGCTGTGGTTGAGTGGTTAGCATCGGGGATTTCGAAACCGGGTGTCCCGGGTTCGATCCCCAGTCGCGGCACTACGGTCATGGTGGAGTGCCCTTGGGCAAGGCACATTTTCTAGCCTAGTACTGGTTTGTTTACCCAGGGATCATGAATAATTAAAATTAATTGCGCGCTAAATGACCTTAGCTGTCGATGCGCCATAAAACAATATACATTCATTCATTCTCATTAACTTTAGCTTGATATGGTCAAACATTCAACTTGTTTTACTTGTCTTATGCCCCATTTAATAATGCTTAATCATTTATTCTTTCTTGGAGACTATTTTAACTTTTTCTGTCATGTTGTTTTTCCGAAAAGTAATTTTTAAACAAGAGGCCCAAGAGGGCCAGTATCGCTCCACGGCCATAAGGCAAAAATAAAATCTTCAAACAGCCCTGCCCCCTGGTGGCTATTTTTTTTACCAACCACCATGGCTTAAAGGAATCTTGTAGAGTGTCACCCAAGGAATATTTCTGAAAAATTATTTGAAAATCGGCCTGACACTTTCGGAGGAGAGGATATTTTAAGTTTTCACTATAGCCATATAAGGCAAAATAGCCCCACCCCCTGGTGGCCATATTTTTCAACCAATCAACATGGCTTGAAGGAATCTGATAGAGGGTAAACCAAGGAACATTTCTACAAAATTATTTGAATATCAGCCAAACAATTTCGGAGGAGAAGATTTTTTAAGTTTTCACTATGGTCATATAATGCAAAATAGCCCCGCCCTCTGGCGGCCATGTTTTTCGACCAATCAACATGGCTTGAAGGAATCTGATAGAGGGTCACCCAATGAACATTTCTACAACATTATTTGAAAATCGGCTGAACACTTTCGGAGAAGAAGATTTTTTAAGTTTTCACTATAGCTATATAAGGCAAAATAGCCCCGCCCCCTGCAGGCCATGTTTTTCAACCAATCAACATTTCTTGAAGGAATCTAATAAAGGGTCACCCAAGGAACATTTCTACAAAATTATTTGAAAATCGGCCTGACACTTTTGGAGGAGAAGATTTTTTAAGTTTTCTCTTTAGCCATATAGGCAAAAATAGCCCCGCCCTGTGACGGCCATGTTTTTTTACCAATCAACATGGCTTGAAGGAATCTGATAGAGGGTCACCCATGGAACATTTCTACAAAATTATTTGAAAATCTGCTGAAAACTTTTGGAGAAGAAGATTTTTTAAGTTTTCACTATAGCTATATAAGGCAATATAGCGCCGCCCCCTGACGGCCATGTTTTTTACCCAATCAACATTTCTTGAAGGAATCTAATAAAGGGTCACCCAAGGAACATTTCTACAAAATTATTTGAAAATCGGCCTGACACTTTCGGAGAAGAAGATTTTTTAAGTTTTCACTATTTTTTTTCTTTGTTTGCCATGGAAACCAGAATTATGGATGGATCAAAAAAAATTGAAGGAATTTAAGAGAGGACATTGAGAGGATGCTTCCTATGAAGTTTGTACCAAATTGGCTAAGTGGTTAGGGAGAAGAAGTGGTTTAAAGGAAAAAGTTAACGCACACACGACAGACAATTGGCCATGACATAAGCTTGACTGGTTTCAGCCAGTGGAGCTAAAAAAAAATCAGAAAACTTTTCTACTGGTCAGAGAGGTGTAGATTTCACATGTTTAAATATTCAAATTTTTCACATATATACCAAATAAATGTGTCTCTTTAACCCTTTCCTACATGAAGACACATCTGCAGCAGGCGATATCTGAAAACATTCTGGCAAAAATATTCAATGTCTATTATTTCAATTATAGAGATTTTCCATATTTTTGTTTAGATGTTTTAAATGTCCTCTGCTGCAGACTTGTAGTATGTGGTAAAGGATTAAGTGAATCTTTTGAATCAATACCATTCACTTCTCAGCAATCCCTTACTGGACTTCAATGGACTATTATGTGTAGCTTCACTGTCAAAAGGAGATGCACATAAGATTTACAAATGTAATGTCTACATGATAAACCCTTTCCCACATACAACAAATCTGCAGCAGACGACAATTCTCTGTAATGAAAGCATAATAATTGAAAAGAGTTAAAAAACATTGTGGCAAAATAAGAAATTGCTCATTATTAACAATTTCTCCTTTTGTCACAATGTTTTCAAAAGTTGTCTGCAGCAGAGTCATAACAAAGCATATGTATGTGGGAAAAGATTAAGGTGCAGTTGTATAATGTTGCACGAAACCATCAAACTATGAAATTGACAATATGATCAGAGATATGTATCTAGTACCATAATGATTCAATCAGGCTATGAGGGCAAAACGAGCAATTTCTCCTTTTGACACAATGTTTTCAACTTTTAGTCATAGGTTATCCATTCAATTTAATATAGAGATTTTCTATTTTTTGACAAAATATGTTCAAAGTCATCTGCTGCAGAATTGATGTATGAGGGAAAGAGTTAATGGATGAGTGTGCGGAAAGGTAGTCAGTTGCCTGGATAAAAAGTGCAGTACACAGGTGCTAGGAAACGCATGCGTAGATGAACTGGTTGATGTGATATAACTGAAATATTGTAATGACTCAATCAGGCTATTACATTCAGGGATCATAGGTTTAAATCCGGCCTAACATTTGTTCACTAATGGAAGAGTGAGTGGAAAGGTAGTCCGTTGCCTGGATACAAAAGTGCAGTACCCAGGTATTAGAAGCTCATGGGTAGATGAACTGGCTGATGAGATATAACTGAAATATTGTAATGGCTCAATCAGGCTATGGGGTTAATAAATTACAGGGTCATGAGTTTAAATCTGGGCCAACATAATACGCTATGTGGGAAGGTTGTCAGTTGCCTCAAAAAAAAGTGCAGAACACTGGTGCTCGGAAATGCATGGGTAGATACCGGGTACTGGTAGATGTGATATAACTGAAATATTGTTGAAAATGTCATTGAATTCCATACATATTTCCAGGCATTACAGAGTGATCCGATGTATGAAGTGACCAACACAAGGACTGAAGAAACAGAATACCTATCACTCGAGCAAGTGCTTCATAAACTGTCTGAAATACAAACTATCTGAATTACAGCCAATATAGTACAGACGCTTTTCGTGCCATGATGAACAATTTCTCTTTCTGCCTAAATGTTTTCAACTTGATTCAATTATTAACCCTTTCCCTCATATAGACGCTTTCTGACGCCTCTGCAGCAGACCGCTTTTTGAAAACATAGTGACAAAAGAAGAAATTGCTCAATATGAGCAATTTCTCCTTTTGCCACAATGTTTTCCACTTTTAGTCATAGGTTATCCATTCAATTATAGAGATTTTCTAATTTTTGACAAAATATGTTTAAAGTCGTCTGCTGCAGAATTGTCGTATGAGGGAAAGGGTTACACTTTCATTTCAAAGTTGTGTGCTGGAGATTTGTTTTATGTGAGAATAGGTTTACTCATGGTGTTTATGAAAAAGCTTTTAGAACTTTAACGTTCCAGCTGATGAAGATATGTGGAATTTAATTGATGATTTGTAGGTTTTAATTTTTGGACAATTTATTTTTGTCTCTCAAAATGTATTTGAAAGGTATTTGTTGCATACATTTCAAATGTTGCTCTTTGCCACTGTAAATGAGATGTATAAAAGTGATATGCTCTGCATTTTTGCAGCTACTTTTCCACTGTAAATGAGATGTATAAAAGTGATATGCTCTGCATTTTTTGCAGCTAACTTAAGGTTTTGCACCAATCATATAAACATTACACATATCGTCTTTAGCCCTGCACGTTACATTTGGTGGCAGCGGTGGGATGAAGACAACTGCCATACCGGAGTTGCCTTACCCATTGGTTTCCCAGGCCAAGACTCGGGACGAGTCTTCTCGGAGTGGGAAATAGTGTAACGAAAACATTCGGTATACGTTGCATTTGATATGCAAATTTACATCACCGTTTCGAAGTGATGGAGTTTAGGGCTACATATAAAAGACAAGTGGACCCCTTCAGGGTTGAGTATACTTTTCGCTGAAGGGATCTTCTGCGTCTTTAGCCCTGCACGTTACACATGCAAGTATTGAATTTGTGATATCTCGCAATAAATAATAGTGTGTGGTTTTATCTGATACTGTAAGTCTTCGGTATTATGTTCACTATCGGCATACATCATATAAAAACAAATTTACAGATTTAAAAGGCCCAAATAGGCCTCTATGGACTTGGTTAACATTTGCATGCAAGTATTGAAAAGTTGTATTATCAGTATCTTGCAATAGGTGATACTGTGTGACTTTACCTGATGCTATAACTGTTCTGAAGTAGGCCCTGATAGACGATGGCCCTGATAGGCGATCTATATTGTACTCCGACAACTCTTGTTTCACAATGTTTTCAACTCCTTTTAATTCCCATACTTAAAATTAAAGTGATTTTTAGCTCGACTATTCAAAGAATATGAGAGCTATACTACTCACCCTGGCGTCGGCGTCCATGTCACACTTTGGTTAAGGTTTTGCATGCAAGTTCTAAAATACTACATGTATTGCATTGAAACTTTCTACAACCCTACCAAACTATCACACCAATGTAGATAATCAAGTTAGATAACTCTGTCCTGCATTTTATGCAAGTTATGGCCCTTTTTTACTTAGAAATTCTGGTTAAAGTTTTGCGTGCAACTAAAGTAAGAGTCCATATCTCAGTATTTACTTGATGCATTGCATTGAAACTTTCTACAACCCTACCCAACTATCCCACCTGTGTAGATTATCAAGTAAGATAACTCTATCCTGCATTTTATGCAAGCTATGGCCCTTTATTTACTTAGAAATTCTGGTTAAAGTTTTGTGTGCAACTAAATCAAGAGTCCATATCTCAGTATATGCTTGATGCATTGCATTGAACCTTTATACAACCCTACCCAACTATCACACCTATGTAGAGTATCAAGTTAGATAACTCTATCCTGCATTTTATGCAAGTTATGGCACTTTTTTTACTTAGAAATTCTGGTTAAAGTTTTGCGCGCAACTAAATTAAGAGTCCATATCTCCGTATTTACTTGATGCATTGCATTGAAACTTTCTACACCCTACCCAACTATTACACCTGTGTAGATTATCACGTAAGATAACTCTATTCTGCATTTTATGCAAGTTTTGGCCCTTTTTTTACTTAGAAATTCTGGTTAAAGTTTTGCGTGCAACTAAATTAAGAGTCCACGTCTCAGTAAATACTTGATGCATTGAATTGAAACTTTCTACAACCCTACCCAACTATCACACCTGTGTAGATTATCAAGTATGATAACTCTATCCTGCATTTTATGCAAGTTATGGCCTTTTTGGACTTATAAATTCTGGTTAAAGTTTTGCATGCAACTACATAAAGAGACCATCTCTTAGTAACTACTTGATGCATTGCATTGAAACTTTATACAGCCCTTACCAACCATCACGTCTATGTAAACAATCAAGTATGATTAATCTATCCAGCATTTTATGCAAGTTATGGACCTTTTTGGACTTAGAAATTCTGGTTAAAGTTTTGCAACTACATTTAGAGTGTAATCTCAGTTACAACTTGAAAAATTGTATTGAAACTTTATACAACCTTTCCCAATTGCACAACTATAAACACAACCAATTAAGATAACTCTATCCTGTATATGGTGCAAATTGTTGCCCTTTTTTTACTTAGAAATTATGGTTAAAGGTTTGCGTGAAACTACATTAAGAGTCCATATCTTAGTAACTACTTGATGCATTCCATTGAAAGGTTATACAACCCTTTCTAACCATCACACCTATGAAAATAATCATGTTAAATAACACTATCCTGCATATAATGCAAATTATCACCCACTAAGAAATTGTGGTTAATGTTTTGCATGCAACTACATTAGAGTCCATTATCTCAGTAACTTAAATAAGCGGTGGAATAGTCGAGTGCGCTGTCCTCCGACAGCTCTTGTTCATATTTGAAAAGATGTTATCAAAGTTGTCTGATGCAGATTTGTTGTATGTGGGAAAGAGTTAATAAAACCCCAACATAGTTTGATCATAAAACTGATCTTGAGTAAGTGTAAGTAAGCTATTAAAATTTCCAAAACATAATAATTATGTTTTATATTTTATTCAATACCAATAACCTCATATACATGCGTTAGATGATATATTAGCTGTGTTCCAGGATTTGGTGTCTGAATGCCTCTGCATGTACAGTGGAAACTCAGGCAAGCCTGTCGTTCCGCACAGTCTCATGGACAGCAGCATGTAATTTAGTCCTACATGTGTCTTTCGACAAAAACACAAAACTGTAACCCTTTCCCATGCTTTCTGACCCCTCTGCAGGATACAACTTTTGAAAACATTGTTACAAAAGTAGAAATTGCTCAAATTTCACATAGTATAACTTATAGAGATTTTCCATGTTTTGGCTTAAAAGTTTTCAATGTTGTCTGCAGCAGACTTGTTGTATGTGGGAAAGGGTGAAAACAGTCAAATCCCTTCACACAGCTCGATTTATGAACAGAACAAAATGTTACCCTTTTCCACTTGCAGATGCATGCCGATGCATTTGAAGCAGACTATACTTTTGAAAACATTGTGACAAATGAAGAAATTACTCATGATGAGCAATTTCTCCTTTAGCCTCAATGTTTTCAACTCTATTAAATAATTAAATTCTTATTTATGGAGATATATCCCATTTTTGCCAATATATTTTCAAAGTCGTCTGCTGCAGAATTGTTGTATGTGAGAAAGGGTTAAATTTCAGCAAAAAATATAAATCTTTAGGGACTGAAACTTGATAACCCTTTTAGCAGATGTAAATGCATTTTGAGCCTCTGCAGCAAACAATTTTTGAATCCATTCTGGCAAATGGCAAAATTGCAATTTCTCCCTTTGTCATAATGTTGTCAACTTCCCATCTTTGCCTTGTGCTGTTTATCAGCCAGGGATTAAAGATAAGTATACTGTCACTATTATATGATTGAAAAACTGTTGAAAACTGCATAAAACCCCAATTGCACCAAATCAAACACTTTTTGTGTCACCTGTGTAGCATGGTAGGCACTTAGGGATTACTTTCTTTTTTATCCGGCGTCTGTCTGTCGTCGCACTTTTTCATCATGTTTGCAAATAACTTTTTTTCTACTCAAAGGATTACATTGAAACTTCTGACAAATGTTTATATCAATGTTTGTGATGGGTTAACAAAAGGGGGATAATCCAAATTTTTATATCCGAGTTATTGCCCCTTTTCTGTCAAAAAATTGACGAAGGCCCCGGCAGGTGACACCCATGCTTCGGGGAGCACTCCATTCTAGTTTAACTCTTCACTACAAATAGAAGCTTTCTGAAACCTCTGCAGCAGATATTTTTGAAAAGATTGTGGAAAAAGGAAACTTTTTTTTGTGTTTTAAACAATTTCTTTTTTTGCCACAATGTTTTCAACTTCTTCAGTGAAAATAACTTCATTACAGAGAATTTCCGTGTTTTTGTGTTATCTGCTGCCAAATTGCTGTATGTGGGAAAGGATTAAAGTTTACAAATAAGTTCACTACATTATGCAATTAAAATAACCCCACTTAAATAATAGGTGACAGAAAAATTCCCGTATCTTGCCCATTCGTCTAATTCTGAGTACAGCAATATATCCTCTCATGTTCTACATGCAAACAATAACTTGATGTAAGTCTTTTCGGATTCCTTGTTAAGGACATGTTGAATGAGCGAATTTTATCATAAGTCCGTTTTGAATGAGATGTGTACATTTTCATAGAAAAGTTGTGATTAAAAACGAGTTTGGAAAAGTCTGGAATTATTAGGAGTATTTGAAGATTGATTGATTGTTAAATGTTTTACACCATTTTCAACAATTTTTCATTTATATCACTGCATTTCCTGGGCAATTTGCTAGTACTACGGGTCCATTTATCCTGACACCAGCCAGTCAGTCTTAATGGCAACCCTGATTGCCAAGGTGGGAATCCATTTCTACCATTTTTAAAGTCTTTGGTATGACCTGGCCGGGGATCAATCTCACGCACCAAGGTGGATGCTCTAACACTACACCCCTGAGGCAGTTCAGTATTTGGAGTTAATTTTAGGACAGAAATTGGATGAATCATGGGGTGCCTAGAAGCCTTTGTGTGTTTCATGGTAGTCTTTTGGTGGTTAGGACTAGTCTTTGGGGTCTATTTAGGAGTATTTGGGTTAAAAGTCTTACCGGTCTTATTTCAAATCGGCTCACAGTTGATAAAGAGTTATTAAGAGTTTGATTGTCTGTCTACTTTCTCTTCAATGTCAACCAAAATTTTCTAAATACACTTAAGAATATAATTCTCATTTTTCAAGTTGTTTTTTAAAATCTTTTTGGGCTGAAAGTAATTACAACACGTTGTCAAACTGTTTAACACCATACACTTGTAAAAAGAGTTCGC
Organism: Serripes groenlandicus; assembly: GCA_031761405.1. Lineage (NCBI taxonomy): Eukaryota > Metazoa > Mollusca > Bivalvia > Cardiida > Cardiidae > Serripes > Serripes groenlandicus. The sequence continues at coordinate 169,852,845 of JASEVX010000001.1, read as the reverse complement.
TGACTATTAAATATTATACACACAAGTACGGCATCTGATCGGCTGTCTGCGTTTTCCAGAATCCGTCTGCCTTTTCACTCTATACACCGTTTGTCTGTGTATTGCGTCTGGGTTTTTATACAGAACCCCCTGTATTTTGTAAATATTCAACTTCCGGTGAAAACTGCATGAAATCGCTGAACAGAAAATAAAGAAACGATTTTTTGAATTTAAAGTATTTCTTGGTTTATCAATCATGGTAAGTATCGTACATCTATGACATTCTTTAAGCGAGGGAATAACTGTCATTATTGACATTAATAATGGTGTTTTCAATTATACGCTTAGAAGATATCTTAAAGTATAATAATTTTAACTGGATTCGGCCCGCAGTAGCGTCGACCATATACCCAGTCGGCCCAAACTTTAAGTAACAGTTCCAGTAGTTGAACAATATTGAGTCTTAGGCCATAAAAAAAAGAAACATATTTGAAAGTATTTTTCAAAACGAAGTGGGAAAAGCACAAAGTGATATTTGTGTATGGTCTGTTTTGAAAATGCCACACTTACCACTATAATAATACCAACCATGGGGCACATCAATAGGCTTACAGAGCTTTCAGGCCCTCTGTCTGTTCGACCCATGGTTAAGCTGGGTATTTGACCAAGAATTACAGTGATTAACGTCGAATGACTCAGACTAAAAGGTCAAATTATTAAACACATCAAAACGGGAGTGAAAACTTGGAAATGGAAAATTATATAGAATATTCTGAATAGTTATTTCAAAGTGTAACTAGTATAACTTTTATATAAACATTTTTTTAGAAAAATACAACACAATGTAATAAGAATGTTTAAAAGTTTATAATATCTTATATAGTCATATTATAGGTTACCGGGTGTCAACATTAAATAATGGAGACGACAAAATTAAAGAACATTTACATGTATAAAATTCATAATTTCTACTGCAATTTATTAGCTGCAACAAACAAATTCATTATTAGCTCGCCTATTCGAAGAAATAGAGGAGCTTATGTTATCACCCCGGCGTCCGCGTTGGCGTCCGCGTTGCCAGCTTGGTCAAACCTTTGCGTGCAAGGCCTTTTCTCAGACACTGTGTATGCTGTTGCTTTGATACTTCACACACTTATTCAGGATCATTAGGGGACCTTGTATGTCAAGTCCCATAACTCTGGAATGAATTTTGACCGAATTGTGCCCCTTTTTGGACTTAGAACTTTGGTCAAACCTTTAGGTTCAAGGCCTTTTCTCAGACACTGTGTATGCTGTTGCTTTGAAACTTCACAAACTTATTCAGGGTCATTAGGGGACCTTGTATGTCAAGTCCCATAACTCTGGAATGGATTTTGACTGAATTGTGCCCCTTTTTGGACTTAGAACTTTGGTCAAACCTTTGCATACAAGGCCTTTTCTCAGGCACTGTGTATGTTGTTGCTTTGAAACTTCACACACTTATTCAGGGTCATTAGGTGACCCTGTATGTCAAGTCCCATAACTCTGGAATGGATTTTGACTGAATTGTGCCCCTTTTTGGACTTAAAGTTTTGGTAAAACCTTTGCATGCAAAGTATTTTCTCAGACACTGTGTAAGCTGTTGGTTTGAAACTTCACACACTTATTCAGGGTCATAATATGACCCTGTATGACCCTGTATGTCAAGTCTCATAATTCTGGAGTGATTTTGATGGAATTGTGCCCCTTTTTGGACTTAGAATTTTTGTCAAACCTTTGCGTGCAATGCCTCTCTTCAGACAGTGTATGCTGTTGGTTTGAAACTTCACACACTTATTCAAGGTCTTTAGATGACCTTGTATGTCAAGTCCCATAACTCTGGAATGAATTTTGACTGAATTGTGCCCCTTTTTGGACTTAGAATTTTGGTCAAACCTTTGTGTGCAAGGCCTTTTCTCAGACACTGTGTTAGCTGTTGCTTTGAAACTTCACACACTTATTCGGGGTCATTATACCTAATGCTATAACTGTTCTGAAGTAGGCCCTGATACACGATGGCCCTGATAGGCGAGCTATATTGTCCTCCGACACCTCTTGTTATCATATGGTATAACATATATTATAACATTTTAACTTTTAATACAATTATATTTAGGCTATATAATATTTCCGTTTTCGATGTTTTCACTCACGTTTTGTTCTGTTTTATTAATTTGACATTTTAGTCGTTCGACGTTTGAGTCATTTAATGTTTTCACCATCACCCTTTGACCCCTAGTCCAATTATCGTTTTTTTTATAAAAAATAATAATTGTGAACAGATAAAATCATAAATGGGAACCAATTATTGATCTGTCAAGCTTGACTGGTTGTCGAAGTTTATTCCCGGAACGTCGACTAAATTTAATACCATGCTAGTTGGTCAAGCGGACCCATTTGAATTTAGGGGGTTATTATGTGACAGGTACAAATGTATACCTATTGCTTTAGACTCATGATTTGTTGAGACGGGGTTTACATTGTGTATTTTTATATCATATCTCTGTCTTCCTCCATGCTCTAAGTGTCCTACATTTCAATCTTGTGATCATAGTTAGTTCCTCTCATCACCTGTGTGAATTTGTATTTCCAGTCAAATGAGGAGTGATAAGTGAGTTTTCATAAGGTGTTTCCTGTGTTATTCATCACATCTGTATGCTTGTAAGTTTTACTGTAGATCATGATGAATAATTGATTTCCTTATTTCAGCTGCCACTGTCATTATTGAGAACTGCTGTTAACCACCCTATGGTAAGTATTGTTTAACCCTTTCCCCCATACAACAATTCTGCAGCAGACGACTTTGAACATACTTTGTCAAAAAATGGAAAATCTCTATAATTGAATGGATAACCTATGACTAATAGTGGAAAACATTGTGGCAAAAGGAGAAATTGCTCGTTTTGAGCAATTTCTTCTTTTGTCACTATGTTTTCAACATGCTGTCTGCTGCAGAGGCGTCAGAAAGCATCTATATGAGGGAAAGGGTTAATCTATCAATAGATATGTAGACTAGTATACTGTATAGCTCTAGTGTCTTGGCAGGAAAGTGAGGAAACGCATAAAGACCACTTCTCTCAATCTCTGTTGTCCATCTGTTAAAATTTTACATTTTTTTTTAAATTTAAAGAAATGAAGGTTTTAATAGGCTTGACTATAGATGGGTAAGGTGATCGGCAATATGGGGGTCTCATTGTCTCAAGTTTGCATCAATTAAAGTTACATTTGCACAAAACTAGTAGGACTATAAACAGTTCACTTCTAGGTTGTTGTCAAAAGTTGCAACCGTGACTATTTTATGATTATGGGTAGATTGACTGATTGCTCTGGTGAGACTGTGGGAATGAACATGCTCTTCTGAGTCTAAATTGTTGGCACGGGAAACAGGACCACAAATGGCTTGTTGCAGCTCATATATATATATATAGTTCTAGCTTGTCTAACCAGGTTCTTGATCAACAATGCTCAAATGCCAGTCCATTTTCAAGCATTTTAACTCTTGAACTAAGAATTTTGACTTAAGTCTTAGCGAAACTCAAAGTTGTCAGTCCTGACAGACAAAAATTGCTTCAGACTGATAAATGTTCATGCCATTATTGGTTGAAAATAGAAGGAAATATATATAAAGATGAAAAATGCGCTTTCAGATGGACAGGTTTGAAATGATTTAATTTGATATTAATTATTGATTTTGGAAAGTCTGAGATTTAATGATCATTGAACACTATAGATACATGTATAATCTGTCAATTTTGATATTTTGCAGTTGGTTGAGTTGAAAAATGGAGAAACTTACAATGGACATTTGGTCAGTTGTGACAACTGGATGAATATCAACCTCCGAGAAGTAATTTGTACATCAAGGGTGAGTATTTTATTCATTACCTATTCCATAACAACCTCCTTGGTGTAGTGGAAGAGCGTAAACCTTTTCTGCTGGTGTAAGAGGTTGTGGGTTAGATACCAGGTCAGGTCATATCAAAGACTCGAAAAATGGTAGTTATTATTAGGCCATCATTAAAAAATTGTTTGTTTTCCCTTTACCGACCCTAGAATTTAGAGGTTGGTTGGTAGGATATTATTTTATATTTTATCCTTTATAAATCGTACAAGCTGCCCTGTTTCAGTGGCTGACCTAAATTGGTGACCTTGTTGGTTTGCATATGCTCTTCAATTTGAAGAGTTCTATGGTATCAATGTTTTTTGTGGTCTCAAGTGTAAACATATAAATACAGAAATGATTTTTGGATAGGTCACAGCCCTTTTTATCATGTAGAGGGTGTGCTTTAAGTGCAAAAACATCCATTTCTTCTATCTGTAGCAAATACAACTTGGGAAACCCAAAATGTACACGTGACCATTCCAGCCAATCGTATTTGTGATATATGTAAATCAAAATTAATTTTAGACTTACAAAAGCCCAAATGTATGCGGTAAACGTCATCAATATTGGGGCCGTTGAATAGGCATGCGCACAAGACATGTATTGATTGTAAACTTCCGCTAATAATGCAAACCTGAAAGTATATTCTCAGCCATTCGGTAAATCTCAGATTTATCTTTCATTCTTTATCACCATACGAAAGGAAAACAATAGAGCAAAATAAAAAAGATCTTCCAACGATTTTTGTAATAAATTTTATTGGGTCGGTCGGCAAAAGGCAAACAAACTTAATTTTAATTTAGGCCTTATGGCTGCATCTTTGTTTTTCAGGATAGTGTGAGGATAAATGGACCAGTAGTATTGTTAACTTACCAAGGAAACACTGATATAAATGAAAAATTGCTGAAAGCAACATAAACACCAAACAATCAAAACCTATTTAATTAGTTTGCATGTTTTTTGTGGTGCATGTCTTTGCAGGGTTAAACTTAATATCCAATAACTGTCTTTCAAAGCTTTTCTTAATGGATTATTGATTTGTGACACAAGTGTCTTTCCAACCCATCTTAATTTTGTTTCTTAACTCACCTGAGCACGAAGTGCTCAATGTTAGGTTTTGGGATCACATTTTGTCCGGCGTGTGTCGTCAACAATTGCCTTGTTAACACTCTACAGGCTACATTTTGCATTCGGTTGTCATGAAAATTTATCAGAAGATACATCTCCATCAACTCTTGTACAAGTTCAAAACTGGGTCATGTGAAGTTCAAAACTAGAGCATGTTGAAACTTTATTAGAATGTTGTCTTGATGATATATAGGCCAAGTTCGAATATGGGTTATGTCGGGTCAAAAACTAGGTCACAAGGCCAAATTGAAGGAAAATCTTGTAAACACTCGGGAGGCAGCAGAGTCAGTGCAAAATATTGTGAAATTGTTCTCCCTACGTATGTTTATTCCTTTGAAATATTCGAGAATCCCCCAAAAGGACAGCAACCTGGACCAAACACGAAAGACACACTATCGACATTTCGGAATGGATTGGTTTTATTTGTTGCGGTAATAGTCAGTGATATTGCGATTGCTATTATTTAAATGGTTTGACAGTTGTGTTTCGCAATATTACCGCAACAAAAATCAAGGAGCAAATCCGAAATGTCAATAGCAGGTACTTTCGTTTTTGGTCCAAGTTGTTGTCCGTTTCGTGGATTCGAGAACATTTCAAAGGAATAAACATACGTAGGGAGAACAATTTCACGATGTTTTGGTATAGTTTGATAGAGAAATGCATTATTGATACTTCAATTTCATATATTTGTTCGAATGAGTTGAAAGAATGAGTTGAAGCGAGGCGACCCCCAAAACTGTGTCCACCCTTGTTAATATGTATGCATAGGGTCACATCTATTTTTAGAGGAGCACGCCCCTTTGAATGATGTGAACAAAATTCACATAGCAATCAAATAAAGTGTATGCTTGCAGTCCTGTGCATTAAGTCATAAAGCAAAGTAAATTGGAATATACCTTATTCATAAGATTTCATAATACCGGTACTTCATTTATACATACCATATAATTTTTCGCACAACTTTGCGATTTTGTATGTCATTGTTTTCACAATTTATCAAGTTGAATTTCTCAAAACCAATAGGCTAGGAGTCTTGACAAAATAGGATGGAAAAGGGGCTGGCGGTCAAAAAACAGGTCACTTTGCCAAATTAAAGAAAAATCTAGAGATTGCATTGGTGTTTTTTTCAGCGGCTTGAAATTTTGTCAGAATGTTTGTCTTGATGATAACTAGTCCATGTTCGAATATAAGTCTTATCAGGTAAAAATTAGGTCACTAGGCCAAAGGAAGGAAAATCTTGTTAACACTGGAGGTTCCATTTTGAACTTGAACAAATTGAATCTTTGTCAAAAGTATTGTCTTGATGTGTTTTGCATTCGAAATCACATTGCATAATTCAGGTGAGCGATCTAGGGCCATCATGGCCCTCTTGTTTAACTTAACTTTTCTACATACAACAGTACTGCAGCAGACGACTTTGAAAACATCTTTGGTACTTGAAAATGAGGAAAATCTCTTAGTGAAAAAATAATTGATTTAATATAATTGAAAACAAAAACTCTTTTCACTGATAAATTTAAACTTTCATGTTAACCCTTTCCCTCATACGACAATTCTGCAGCAGAAGACTTTTGAATATATTTTGTCAAAAAATAGAAAACTATAATTGAATGGATAACCTATGACTAAAAGTGAAAAACATTGTGGCAAAAGGAGAAATTGCTTGTTTTGAGCAATTTCTTCTTTTGTCACTATGTTTTCAAAAATCCTTCTGCTGCAGAGCCGTCAGAAAGCGTCTATTTGAGGAAAAGGGTTAAGAGATATATAAACCATATTTTTGCCGAGATGTTTTCTCAGATGTTTTCTCAGCATCTGCTTTTGTGTCCAAATGGGTGGGAATCAGTTAATTGAAAACATCTGACAAATCAGTAAAAAAAAAATCATTTTATACTCCAGGATGGTGATAGATTTTGGAGAATGCCCGAGTGTTATGTTAGAGGAAGTACAATTAAGTATCTACGAATACCTGATGAGGTTATAGACATGGTGAAAGAAGAAGTTTTACAGAAATCCAAGGGTAGAGGGGAGTCCAGAGGTCGTGGCGGCCCACAGAGGGGTCGAGGTGGAAGAGGTAGGATCAAAGGATAATGTTTATATATAAAAGAGGACTAAATAAACTTATCTTTTCCCTACAATATCTATCTTATCACTCAACCAAACCCTATGGTGTGGACCATTCTTTTTAGTACCAACAACATAGAGATAATTTTGCTTTATGTTATTTGAAAGAAGCTGAAAATGCACACCATGAATCATGATTAGTAATTGGAAGCTTGTCTTGACCTAAATTGTTTTGCAAAAAATTCTTTATCATGCTTAGATGTTTACAATATGAGAAGAGTCTTAATTAGTGCATTAATTATCCCTTTTCCCATGTATAGCAGAAGGATATTAAAAATATTGCAATATGATAAATTGCTCATGATGAGCAACTTTTATTTTTGCTACACTGGTTTCATCTCTATTTATTAATTATACTTGCTTTTTTAAAGGATTTTAGCTTTTGTTATCACTCGCCTTCCGTCGTCTGTCTGTTCACATTTTCCTACAAACAACTTCTCCTCCAAATCACTTGGCCAAATTTGATTAAATTTCACAGGAATGTTCGGTCCTTTTTTCAAAATATTCAAAGAATTCAATTCCATGCATAACCTTTGTTGCTAAGGCATCAGAAAAGGGGGGAAATGCCAAAACAACTAAAAATCGTCTTGTCCAATAGTACAGGCCTAATTTGAAGTTTTTGCACATAAGTCCCCTGGTTGACCCTCCACCAAGATTGTCAAAATTATTTGGATCCATTGAAAAACATGGCCGCCAAGGGAAGTAGCTTCTTTTCCTTATATGTGTATGGTGAAAATCTTTTTGTTGAAAATGCTGGCCTGATTGAATATAATTTGGTACAAATGTACCTTGGATGACGCTCTACCAAGAGTCTTTACAGTAATCTGATCCGTTGAAAAACATGGCTGCCTTGTTTTGGATATATGAATATATTGTGGCAAATTGAGAAATTGCTCATTAATACTTTCAAGTGAGTTGATTATTTCTGTGTTGGCATCAAGTTAATTACCATTTAGTCTTCTATCATAGTCACTCACTGTCTATTCATCTACTACAGAAATTCTTCTTTTATTAAATAACACTATATGTGCAATAAGCACATGTGCAATTGCAACATATTCTGTATAATCTTGGGTTGTGTTCTTTATAGGGTTTTAGTTCAATGTATTCTTTCAATTTTACTAGATCTTCCGTGCATGGAAGAAAGCTTTTCACATTGAGTGTATTCAGGCGTTTGGATCTGTCAGCAACTGAGGAAAATTTAAAATTCCATAAAGTCAGTTACTTCAGTGCTCATTCTCCTATTCTCTGTCTGTATCACAATACTTCCTTTTAGTATGCAGACTTGTTTAACCCTTTCCCTCATACGACAATTCTACAGCAGACGACTTTGCACTTATCACAAGATGTCTTGCTCATGCTCGCAAATTTGTTTAGACATTGTCCTCATCCTTTCTCCTCTGATCATTTTTGTAAGCCCTCATTTTCTTAAAAGGAATAATCCAAATTCTGGGATTATTTCATCTGCGAAACACCGCTTTTGCCGGCTAGGAAGTTTGCCTCATTTTTTTAACGACACTTTTTAGATATCTTTTGGGATAAGAGCTGTTATAATGGATCTAGTGTTTCTAATAAAGCTGCTTTCATCAACCTCTGCGGGTCTAAATGTGCACAATTTCATGTGCAGTTAAAGCTGCTTCTCTTGATTCAACCCTGTTATTGCCAGTGGACTTTGTGAAACAATCAAAGAGCCTTGTCCTTTCTGGAGAACCTATAAAGAAATTAACTTTATATTTGTTATGTAGAGTAAGTTGCATAGGAGGACCGCGAACCATAAATAGGTGAACACAGTAGCTCGCAAAGCTGCACTCTGTGCTCAGGGCAGCTAAAATGACGATATAAAATTTGAAAGAAAAAAACTTGGAAAATAAGAGTGTCATAGTGGCCATGTAGCGCTCACCATAGATCTATGGCTCTGTACGCTGAAGTTTCAATAAGCAGAACAAGAAATACCTTGATAGAAGTTATAGGCAAAGATCCAACATAACCCAAGGTTTAACTATATACATAGAAAGAAAACACTGGCTGCTTGGTTTATCATAGGATCGTAATGTGTCAGAATATTTGTCTTGATGATATCTAAGCTGGAATAGACCAAAACTAGGTGACTAGTCAGGATTTTAGAAAAAAAACCTGTTTAAACTATAGAGACTGCATTTTTGACATGAGCAGCTTGAATCTTTGTCAGAAAGTTTGTCTTTATGATATCTAGGCAAAGTTTGACTATGAGTCAAATCTAGGTCACTTGGCCTAAGTTAATCTTGTTAACACTATAGAAACCACATTTTTGACTTGAGCATGTTGAAGTGTTGTCAGAATATTTGTCTTGATGATAGTCAGTTCACTAGGCTGAATTTGAAATGGTAACCACTAACACAAGTTTGACTATTGTCCTGATACATCCAATTTGATAACATAGTATTAATAAACAGAAAAGCTCAAATCAGCCTTTGTAAATATTTCTTATGATTCAAGGACAAAATAATACAACTGTAACTATCTGGAAAAAATATACCGTCTTTTTTTTCCCATTTTGCAACAAATTATTCAAGTTGTTCAAATATGCTTTTTTTTCCTCATCATTCAAAGATAATTTGTTTACTCTCAAAAGGCAACATTTATTTGTATTGTAATTTGAATCCTGATGAAACATGTTAAGTAAATAAATGTTATGTATGTTTAACCCTTTCCCTCATAAAGACACTTTCCGAAGCCTCTGCAGCAGACAGCTTTTTGAAAACATAGTGACAAAAGAAGAAATTGCTCAAAACTAGCAATTTCTCCTTTTGTCACAATGTTTTGCACTATCAGTCATAGGTTATCCATTCAATTATAGAGATTTTCTATTTTTTGACAAATTTATGTTCAAAGTCGTCTGCTGCAGAAATGTTGTATGAGGGAAAGGGTTCACTCTTATTTGTTTGGCCTGCCTTGGTGAAATGCCATCTATCAATCTGAATTCACTTACAGACAATCCATACACTACGTGTTTTTAAGCACATATGATAAATCCTTTCCTTCTTGCAAACAAATGTAATAAAACACTTTTGAAAAAAAATTCTCATAAATTATTGCTTATGCTACAATCTTTTGAACTTAATTATTTATCAATGCTCTACCAATGTCTGCCCATTTGTGACATATTCTGGTGAGCATTACAGGGCCGCAATGGCCCTCTTGTTCATATTTTTGTTAAGATGTTTTCAAAGCTGTCTGCTGCAGATTCGTTGCATGTGAGAAACAGCTAGGTGTCATTATACATTTTACATTCTATTTTTAGGTGCATTTGGAAGAGGAGGTGGTCGTGGAGGTGGTGGTCGAGGTGGCGGTGGTGGTGGAGGTGGCGGCGGTGGTGGTGGTGGAGGTGGAGGTAATAGGCCTGGTAAAGGGCGAGGAGAATGAATCTTGAACATTAGTATCTAGGATATATAAATGATATACGTGCCTGGAAGACAGTGCTTAATAAGACACAGATGGGCTGCTCCAATTATATAAAGAATGCACATGAAATTGACTTTTACCAAGACCAACCCTTCTTGTAACTTTGGACATTAATAGTGAGTTACAGATCACAAACATAATGCAGTAGCAAATTGTCTTTGCTAATAAAAAGTTCTGTCAGATCTACATTTTAAAATTGTGAATAAATGTATTGTTGCCTTGATACCTTTGTTTAACCCTTTCCCACTTACATCAAAACTGGAGCAGATGACTTTGAAACATGACCACAAATATATGGCCAAAATATTTTCAAATGTCATCTGCATGCGTGAAAGGGTTAAGATGTACATTTGTTTATGGAAATACCTTTTAAAACATATATGTCAAGAGTATATTATTATCTTAATACCTGATTAAAATACCTTATTTTTTTTGGCCCCCTTTGGCATCTGTGCAAAAGAATGCAGTTACATCTGATGTATAGTTTTGATGAAAAGTTAAAAACATAGTGGGAAAATGAGAAATTGCTCTCATTTTGAACAATTTCTCATTTTCCTAAGATAGGTTTAAGAAGTCTTCTGTATCAGGGAAGGGTTGCATGATTGATGCTATGAACGTGTTGGTCAAATTCACTGTTGTCTTAATAAACATGTATACAGGTAATTTGTGCTGAAGACCAACTTTGAATAGCAATTATCTGCCTATAGCGACCATACTTTTAATTTTCAATTTACTAAATTTCTGTTTAAATGACCCTGTAATTAAAGACCAAATTGGTCTCTTTCCATGGGTGTTCTTTATACACAGGATTCTACTGTAATTATGTTGAAGGACTCTGACAGTGAAAATTTTCTGTTTACAATGTATTTTCTCATTATTTAATTAAGTTTAGCATATCATTTCTTTCTCATCAACAGCACAGTTGCAAAGTGTCATATTTCATATAGAGAACATATTTATTTGACCCATGATCATTGTTGTTAGTGCCCCATTGTTGGTTTGTCCAAATGGAATTGCATTTCTCCACATTTTATTTAGAAAACATTGTAGCACCACTCATAACATCATAGACTGGAGTAATGGCTTCTTTATTGATTTCATTATTCCAGTATAATAATCCACTATTTTACCTGTTTTGTAACAGCTTTGTTGAATCATGATAGCATTCAGTAATGATGATTGCTATCAATCCCGAGTTTAAACTCCAGCTTAGCCATTCATTCTTTCTGATGGTTGAAAAATGTCATAATAATTGGTATTGTCAGTATTGTCATTCCCCTTCCACCGATGGGTTAAATATAATCCGTGGGTAGGACAAGGGTTGTGTGGGTTTCCAGGAGTAAGAAACCCAGGAAACAAACACTGGGTGAACTTACTGCAGTGATATACATGTATCTGACATACCATTGAAAACAGTATTAATCCCTTCCCTCATATAGACGCTTTCTGACGCCTCTGCAGCAGACGGCTTTTTGAAAACATTGTGACAAAAGAAGAAATTGCACAAAACGTGCAATTTCTCCTTTTGCCACAATGTTTTCCACTTTTAGTCATAGGTTATCCATTCAATTATAGAGATTTTCTATGTTTTGACAAAATATGTTCAAAGTCGTCTGCTGCAGAATTGTCGTATGAGGGAAAGGGTTAAACTTGTGAATGATGAAAGATTTGCTTACTTCTATTTACAACTCAGTGTTTTCATTAGTGCTACATGTATTGTTTTATCTGTTGAGCGTTTACTCAGTATGATGTATTTAGTGTCGTCTGCTTTGAAAACAAATGAATGGAAAAGGTAAAATTAAAAAAAAAAATTGTAATTTTTTCTGCACTATTTTCAAATTGCCTCAGATGTAAATGTTGGAAGAACCATCTTATTACGGAAGTTTAAAGCTATTATGTTATAGATTTGATCTGTATCTGGCTTTAACATTGAATCAACTACTGTCATCCTGTTTTATGTCAGACGATGTGCTGACGATGAAGACTGGCCAGTCTGTTGATATTCAGGCTTGCTTGAGTCTTCACTGTATGGAGTTGTATTAACCCTTTCCCTCATACGACAATTCTGCAGCAGACGACTTTGAACGTATTTTGTCAAAACGTAGAAAATCTCTATAATTGAATGGATAACCTATGACCAAAAGTGGAAAACATTGTGGCAAAAGGAGAAATTGCATGTTTTGTGCAATTTCTTCTTTTGTCACTATGTTTTCAAATAGCCGTCTGCTGCAGAGGTGTCCGAAAGCGTCTATATGAGGGAAAGGGTTAAGACCCAAAATCGGGAGACAAGGCTCATTTGTTATGTAAAACATGAAGAAATGTTGAAACTTGATAAAATAAAAAATACAAATACAGTGAAGCTTTCATTTGTTTTGTGTATTTTTGGAGAGATAGTTTTTGCGGAAATCTCGGACAACTTGGTTGAAATGTAAAGAGCCAGTTGATTACGAAATCAGATACAATTATCGATTGGTGTGTTGATTAAGTAAAACCACTAGCAAGTCAATTCACATGTTAATTAATTACCACGAAGGGCTGTATGTATGAAATTGTTTAAGTGCAGCCTTTGTTGATCGGACCGACCATTTCCGACTTGTAAGACAACTGAGCATGGTTACTGCCTGAATCCTATCCTGTTTGCCAGGTTCAAGTTAGACAGGCACTCATTTGGAAACATAATCTGATTGGAGGCTTTACCAACCAACCATATTAGAACGATCCACTCTGTCACTAGTAGGATCAGAACCTTCAACCAGCACCCCATGTATGTTACCCTTTTCCACATACAACAAATCTGCAACAGACGACTTTAAAACCATCTAGACAAAAATATGGATAATGTCTCTAAATGAAATTATTATCATTGTATTTAGTTGAAACATTGGGGCAAAGGAGTTATGGCTCATTATAAGCAATTTCTTATTTTGCCACAGTGTTTTCAAAACTGAAACTAGTGGGGCTACACTTCTAGTTTTTCGATCACCTGAGCCGAAGGCCCATGTGATCACTGTCAGTTGTGACTTTTGTCATCGTTATAGCTTCAAATGACATCTTAAATGACATCTCCTAAACCACTGGACTAATTTCAATTAAATTTCACAGAAATGTTCCTTCAAAATTGTTGAGAGATTTAAATTCTATGTAGAATTTTGGTTGCTGCGGCATCAGAAAGGTGGAAAAATGTCCAAACTTAAACATTCTTCTTCTCTGATTCCGAGATAATTTGGAATAAATGTTAGGTGATCATCTGGGAGAATTGTTCAATCCGTATTGATTGGTTGCAAATAATGGTGGCTAGTTGGCATACAAAAGCGGCAAAATGATATAACTTTCAAATTTTATTTTAATGAAAGGGCTCGTCATATTTCAAGATAATTTAGTAGAAATGATGATTCAGTGACCTACGTTATTTGTTCAATTCATATTGATTAGTTGAAAAACATAGCCACCAGAGACATCAGAAATGTTCAAAAGACATCTTATCTTATACAACTTGACCAATATCAACCACAGTACTGATCAACCAAACTTCACAGGAGTGTTCCTCTGGTTGTCCTTTTTACAAATATGTTTAAAAAGTTGATGTTTAAATATTACAAATAAACTTTACAGATAAGCCGTTTCATTTACAGTGTCAAACCCTTGCAGTTTTATTCCCGGCCACTGTGGATCTAATTTCCCCAAAAACTAAATTACCCATTAGCTTCTACACGCTCGCTCATGTGATCTATTTAGGGCCATATCTTGGCCCTCTTGTTAGCACTACTGAGCATGAAGTGATCAAGGTAAACTACTCTGATCATCGTCAACAGTTGTAGAGGCCACTTTTTTATGCCCCCCCCGGAATCTCCGATTCGGGGGGCATATAGTTTTTGGCCTGTCTGTCTGCACGTCTGTCTGCACAAAAAAAACTTTAACCTTGACCACTACTTTTGAACCATAACAGGTACGGCTACCATATTTCACATGTGTATTCCTTGTGACATGACCTTTCTGTCAGTACCAACATTTTTGACCTTGCGACCTTGACCTTTGACCTAGATGTAGTTTTTGGCCTGTCTGCACGAAAAAAACTTTAACCTTGACCACTACTTTTGAACCATAACAGGTACGGCTACCATATTTCACATGTGTATTCCTTGTGACATTATCTTTCTGTCAGTACCAAAATGTTTGACCTTGCGACCTTGACCTTTGACCTAGATGTTGCCATTCTCGAAAAAACCTTTAACCTTGGCCATTACTTTTGAACCATAACAGGTACGGCTACCATATTTCACATGTGTATTCCTTGTGACATGACCTTTCTGTCAGTACCAACATTTTTGACCTTGCGACTTTGACCTAGATGTTGCCATTCTCGAAAAAAAATTAACCTTGGCCATTACTTTTGAACCATAACAGATATGGCTACCATATTTCACATGTGTATTCCTTGTGACATGACCTTTCTGTCAGTACCAACATTTTTGACCTTGCGACCTTGACCTTGTTTTTGGCCTGTCTGCACGAAAAAAACTTTAACCTTGACCACTACTTTTGAACCATAACAGGTACGGCTACCATATTTCACATGTGTATTCCTTGTGACATGACCTTTCTGTCAGTACCAAAATGTTTGACCTTGCGACCTTGACCTTTGACCTAGATGTTGCCATTCTCGAAAAAAACTTTAACCTTGGCCATTACTTTTGAACCATAACAGGTACGGCTACCATATTTCACATGTGTTTTCCTTGTGACATGACCTTTCTGTCAGTACCAACATTTTTGACCTTGCGACCTTGACCTTTGACCTAGATGTTGCCATTCTCGAAAAAAACTTTAACCTTGGCCATTACTTTTGAACCATAACAGATATGGCTACCATATTTCACATGTGTATTCTTGTGACATGACCTTTCTGTCAGTACCAACATTTTTGACCTTGCGACCTTGACCTTTGACCTAGATGTAGATTTTGGCCTGTCTGCACGAAAAAAACTTTAACCTTGACCACTATTTTTGAACCATAACAGGTACGGCCACCATATTTCACATGTGTATTCCTTGTGACATTACCTTTCTGTCAGTACCAAAATGTTTGACCTTGCGACCTTGACCTTTGACCTAGATGTTGCCATTCTCGGAAAAAACTTTAACCTTGGCCATTACTTTTGAACCATAACAGGTACGGCTACCATATTTCACATGTGTATTCCTTGTGACATGACCTTTCTGTCAGTACCAACATTTTTGACCTTGCGACCTTGACTTTTGACCTAGATGTTGCCATTCTCGAAAAAAACTTTAACCTTGGCCATTACTTTTGAACCATAACAGATACGGCTACCATATTTCACATGTGTATTCCTTGTGACATGACCTTTCTGTCAGTACCAACATTTTTGACCTTGCGACCTTGACCTTTGACCTAGATGTTGCCATTCTCAATTTCTTTTTTAACCTTCCCCACTACTTTTGAACCATAACAGGTAAGGCTACCATATTTCACATGTGTATACCTTGTGACATGACCTTTCTGTCAGTACCAAAATGTTTCACCTTGCGACCTTGACCTTTGACCTAGATGTTGCCATTCTCGATAAAAACTTTAACCTTGACGACTACTTTTGAACCATAACAGGTACGGCTACCATATTTCGAATGTGTATACCTTGTGACATGACCTTTCTGTCACTACCAAAATTTTCACCTTGCGACCTTGACCTTTGACCTAGATGTTGCCATTCTCGAAAAAAAACTTTAACCATGACCACTATTTTTGAACCATAACAGGTACGGCTACCATATTTCACATGTGTATTCCTTGTGACATGACCTTTCTGTCAGTACCAACATTTTTGACCTGGCGACCTTGACCTTTGACCTAGATGTTGCCATTGGGGGGCATCAGTGTTTCACAAACACATCTTGTTCATCCAGTCTTCATCAACTCTTTCAGATGTTTTTTCTTGAATGATATCATAGCCAAGTTCGAAAATTGGATATTGTTGTAAGTAAGTAAATCAGTAAATCGTTTATTATTGTGATTTGTGCATATTTACAGATTAATATACAAATACATTTACAATTACAAAGAGCACACGGTCAACAAAAAATACAAAATCATGAATAATTCTGATATTTACAAAAAATTGGAAGGTACCATCTACCTATATTCGAGTGCAGTAGTCAGAATAATGTATTCAGGGGTCAGGATTCAATTATTTTATTTTATTCTTTTATCAAAGGGAAGTGTTTTTATAACCTGACAGGCACTTTACATGCTTGCAAGTAAAAGTATAAGTCGCCCTCTAATTGTGTCTGTTGATTTCATCTTTTACAAAGAAGAAAAATTTCAAAACCTTTCCTGAAAATCTCTATAAAATATTATTATTCAATACAGTTAACAGCATTGCAGATTATGAGCATTTTTTTCTTCTTATGCCTCAATGTTTTCAACAGTTGTCTGCAGGTGGGAAAGGGTTAAATGTCATAAAATCTATTGAAATTGACCATGAGAGTTTGCAAAAAAAGGATTCAAAGCAATAAGCAAGCTTTTATTTAATTCCTGTGACTTTATACAAGGTATGTAAAAAGAGTTATCTCCCTTGAATTGCAAGGATTCTGAAGATATGTTATGTGTTTGGTATATTATTATAAGTAACATCGGCGAAATAAAATTGTGTTTTTCAACTTAATTATATCTGGTATATCGTCATGTTGGTCGCATGCTCTGTTCAATCAGAAAATGTCCTTATCTGCAGGCATGAGTTGTTCCAAGTGGAAAGGTTGGATGAATCATCTGAGGGACACAATGGTCTCAATTTGAACAACCCCTCTGAGATCAAGAATTAATCACATTTTGTGTTTTTACAAGCATTATAGGAAAACTAATTACTCTGTTATGATATAAACAAAATGACAGAAAACACTTTTACTCAATACGCGTATTTAGGTTGATTGTCTATACTGTAAATAGTTAATGTCCCTGGTGTTACCACAATAAAGTAGGTAAAACTTATATAAATTTTAAATTATCCTTTAGAGTGTAAGTATTACATTGAAAATATCATAGTAATACTGATTTAACATGTTAATCTTGATGGCGTACACCACTATATCATTACAAACATTTAGGATACTGGTATATCCCTGCTGTTACTGTTCATTGTCCCTTATGTTACTACGATGTATGAATCTTAACATTTTAATAAATCCTATATAAAAATCAATGTATTCCCTTTCCATGTCAGTATTACATAATACAAGTACCCTGTTCATTATATAATTCAGATGGCATATACCATTTTCTAGATACAAACAGTCAATTGGCTTAAATGTCCATGCTGTAACTTGTTTATGTCCCTCATGTTACTTTTTTTAAGGTTACAGCATGGACAGTAACGGCAGGGATGATTGCACACACTTTTGGGTTTTGTGTAGAAATGGGCTCTTCCTTCAGCCTAAATATTACATGGCATTTTATATGGTCTGTTAATTGTAAGAATGGACAAATGTTGTTTTGAAACCTAACATGTTTTCTGTAAAAATAAATGGTTACATCGTGGACAAATATAAAAGGTACTGCAATAGGTGTAGTACTTAACTAATAAATTTTAAAATTCTTCAGCTTAAATTGTATCTGTTGCACATGACACCATTGAAGAAATAGGATGAATAACTAGTAGGGAGTACCTCCAAATTGTTCTACAATCCTAAGGGAGCAGTTATTATTTTATTTTGGGGCACACAGCAGGGACATCAATTTATGGACAAAGATACCTAAGTTTATGAATTAGAAAATAATAATTTTCGAACAAAACTGAATTATGTATATTATCTCTGAACATATATTTACCAAAAACCACACAGAAATTGGGTCTTGTCAAAATATGTTTTAACTTCAATAAACATATTTACTAATATATTTATTAGTAAGCAAAGGTATATTTTACATAACCTTGCATTAATTATTATTTTTTAAATTAAAAGGGAAATTATACTAGGTAAATAAACCCTGGACAGTAATTGCTACATTTTCTGAGAATGACCCATATCAGTAGGGTGGTATTGGCTTCACAAGGGACTGTCCCTGGCTTCATACATGAGGCCTTTATAATTTGTATCTCAATGTAAATAGTTTTAACTTCAATAAACCTATTTACTAATATATTTATTAGTAAGCAAAGGTATATTTTACATAACCTTGCATTAATTATTATGTTTTTTAAATTAAAAGGGAAATTATACTAGGTAAATAAACCCTGGACAGTAATTGCTACATTTTCTGAGAAAGACCCATATCAGTAGGGTGGTATTGGCTTCACAAGGGACTGTCCCTGGCTTCATACTTTATAATTTGTATCTCGATGTAAATAGAAGTTGTGAGACATGTCTGCCGCGATATGGGCTTAGCTGTTGAAAGCTGCGAACAAATCTTTTTGCCACAATATTTTTAAATCAATTGGATTGCAGACTTTCTAAACGAAAGGAAACAAAGAGTGTCAATTAATGGTAAATATTCATCATGGGAAATAGTCTCAAGCGGGGTTCCCCAAGGCAGTGTCCTCGGACCTGTCCTATTTCTAATATTCATTAACGACATTCCAGACATTCTCAATTGTACTGTTAAGTTATTCGCAGACGATACCAAACTATACTCCATGACTAATACCCCAGACCAACAAACACTGCTACAAGAAAATATATTCGCCGCATGTGAGTGGGCAAAAAAATGGCAAATGACATTTAATATGAAAAAATGCAAATGTATGCATCTGGGAAAAAATACACATACTGAATACTTCATGAAAGATTCACTCAATGTACTTCACAAAATACAAGAAGTGCATAATGAAAAAGACTTGGGAGTCACTTTCGACAATAAACTTAATTTTGAAACCCATATTAATATAAAAATAAACCTGGCGAATAGAAATCTGGGACTAATAGTGAGAAATTTTTCATTTATGAACAAGGAAATGTTCCTTCAGCTATACAAATCCCTAGTACGGCCACACCTTGAATATGCATCCGTAATATGGGGCCCATCAAATAAAAAATATGCCAAATCAATAGAAAACGTACAAAGAAGAGCAACCAGAACCCTCAGTAGCTTAAAAGGGAAATCTTATCCTGACAGATTAATCGAATTGGGACTACCCACTCTCGAATACAGAAGAAAAAGGACAGATTTAGTCCAAACCTATAAACTGATAAATGGAATAGACAAGACATCAGTGGAACTGTTTAAAACTAGCAACATGGTCGAGACCAGAGGGCACAAACATAAGTTTTTCAAACCAAGATCAAAAAAACTATTAAGGAAAAATTGCTACAGTCACAGGGTCATAAACGACTGGAATAACCTTAAATCTCTGGTTGTTGAGGCACCAACGCTAAACACTTTTAAGTCTAGACTAAACAGACACTGGATTGTTCCAAACAAATTCGAGGCATATTGTTATAGTCCTTATAAATGAACAAACTAACTAAAAGTACAGACATAAAATAAAAGTAAACAATAAAGTAAAGTTGGATCAATATCAGAAACCCATATATTGTTGTAAATAATTTTAACAGGAATAGTGCCCTAAAATAAGCACACATACTGAAAAAGTTATAGAAGACAAAAAAATTAACTGTCCCTGTCTCCTTGACAAGGAGATAGTGATAAAAGCTGTGATTAAAATCACACAATTCCAATAAGGGAAAACATACTTTAAAGGACCAACAAAAGCATAAATATGCTTATAAGTTATAAAACTTATCTGGTCTCTAACTCTACATGAACTACATGAATTCAGATACTTACATTGATAGGGATTATACACATTTTGCGAAGAGGTTATCAAAGTCATCTGCTTCAAAATTGTTGTTTGTTCACCGAATGGAAGCTAAACCGGATTTTGATACTAAACGAGGCGAGTGACAGTCGAAAGCGAATGACGAAATCATTACATTTCTAAAAACCACTCATGCACAAGCACGTATTTATAAAACCATAATGAGTTCCGCCGCCAAACGTAGGGCGGCTTAAAAGATTGTTGAAAACTAGATGTACGGCATACTGGTATGGTAGTTTACGGCATACTGCATCTAAGTGAAACGGAAACTCCATTGTTTATCTGCAACATGCGCGTTTCCTTGGTTGGCAAATCTGCCCCGTCAAATATAAAAACGCCGCCATTTTTACGGAACGTTCAATTGTACGATGCTAAACATAGATTTTCACTTAAATGTAAGTTACGTTTACGTCATGATAAACGATTGATTAGGTATGTTTGTATTTTGAAGAGGATGGAATCAAACACATCGCTAGACATTTCAGCTAAAATTTAGATCGTGTCGGACATGTCTGAATTTACATGTGAGGATGATGATCGATGATGTACCTATAACCAGCAACAAGTACGCCTCTGTACGTCAACAGCAGTCTCCGCTACAAAAGTCGCGTTGACCTTGACCACACTTAATAAATGCATACCAAAGAGATTAAATACGTATGTCAAGTGTGTTCTAAAGGTTTTAATCAACGGATACAATTTCGGTTTCACATGTCTTTACATTCTTCTGTCGGGTAAGAGGTGTGCACGTTTTGTAAAAAAATAATTCCATTCCAGTAGATCTCTAGCAAGACATCTGGAAATGTATTAACTAAACTGATTGGTTTGCCTGTGAAATATACCAGAGTTCTTTTCCCGTAAATAAACTAAATAAACACTGGATAAATCACCCTTCGAAATTCGACCCACGCTGCCACTTGTCAAACAATACAAGTAAAAACATACCAGAAGGACCATTAGAAGCCCTAGGCTTTCCGGCGGTCTCGGAACCGTGAGTAACCGTGAGTAACCGTGAGTGATGAGCACAACCAGGAAAGCACAGTGACAAAAACGTTGGTGTGAAATATGTGGAAAACGGTTTGGATGGCGGGTCGACGATCTTGTCTTAACGTACACAATGCACGATGTGGACAATAACATTGAGGGATAAGTTTACCATTTCAATCCTTTTGGTGGTGAAATAATATGTAGTGTTAATTCATTTCAGATTATGTGCGTTGATCCAACCAAGTGTCTCTTTTGGTGATCAGTGCTCTATATTTCTACAATCGAATTTACAGGAAACGTGTATTATTCAGTCGAAGACAAGTAGTCCTTGCGTATTATACATGTTATTTTGTTAACAATTTGGTATTTATGTTTATTTGTTGTGTGGTGCAAAAGAGAAATATAATTCAAGAGCATGTCAGAGATAGTCAAAGTCAAAGTGTAAACTAATTTGAGCCTATTGTTGAACGAGATATCGTGACTGATTGCCATTTAAATTGGAAATAAACATAGGTACTCTTGACAAATGTTGTTGACATTATCATACCCTCATTATTAAACAGTCGATACAGAGTTTATAGGTCTTTGGTTAAGATCACTTTCAGCAAAAGTATCAATCATACCAAACAATATTTTCGGAGTGTTTTCATGACAAGTTCATTTCTCAATCGCTGGCAAAAGTGAAACCTGTGGACACGACGCCACATATATTCTTTCAAGTACATATAGGCCTACTCATGACGTGCCATAAAACAACCCTAATTTAGCATTCCAGAAAGGTGTTTTTCTGGCTAGTACCGCATTGTAGAACTGGTCCATTCGAGCTAAACCACCTAACCACATATAATTACAACATAAACGCTATATAGATGAACTTATATGGAAATCTTTAATCGCTGACAAGTCTATGGAAATTTAAGAATTCTTCCACTTTCCCATGTGTTTAAGTTTTCCTATCACTGTAGGAAGAAGAGAACTAATCTCTGTATAATTAATGTCTCCTTCATCCTCGTTATGGTGGTGTGTGGTAGTTTCAGTGATAGTATCCTTTTGACCTTTGGTGTATTTCGAACATGGACTGTCTTTTGGAACCACATTTGTTCTGGATATGTTTATCTTTTCATCTTCTGATTTAATTGTAATATTCCGAACGTGGTCTCTAAAAAAACCTCTGAGATCACTTTAAAATTAAAGAGTTTGATGAAGTATAATCTTGGCATGTCATTTGTATGTTATTCGGACAATGTTTGACAATACTAACATTTGTTCCGCGCCATCCTTACACATTCAATAGTTTGAGTACACGCATCTAACAGTATGTTTGAGATAGATTTAACATATCTTATTTAGATATCATTTAATAATCTGATAAGATTAATAAAAACATCCTGTCGGCATATCTAGACCATTACTTATTAAAAAGTCAAAATAAGATCACTTCCATTGCATAAAAACCACCGAAAGCAGAGTACTCACGTATGTGTTCCTTGTACCGTGATAACTTTTGTTAACGTCATGAGAAGAAACAAAGTATTTTTTAAGAAGCCGTACACCATCTATGTTGGGTATATCAGTCAGCCGTACACACTACATTCAAGCTGCCGTACACGTTAACAAAAATGTTTTTAAGAGTGTGACTTTAATTGGAATTAAAACAAAGAAGACGTTACATCTATTGTAAATAGTAGATAAGGATGGAGAAGATGGATAAAACAGACAAAGCCTATATTAAGCTGAAATTAGTTTTTTTTTTTAACGGAAATGCACAATATTATGTCGGTTCTAGATGTCATGTTTCACGATCGATAACAGATAAAAGATATATGACACTTTAACGGAATAATTTAAGGTTTGTTTGACGGTGGAACTAGTTATGAAGTTATTCATACTTATTATACCTCTTGTGACTTTGTAATGTTAAATTCTCATATACTTATCATGGGCAATTTCTTACTGCCTCATGCTAACAGTAAGTTTTTCACCGGTTAACAGTATACTGTTACATGGCACGAGCATCTAAAATGTTGGTCATGCACGTGCATGACGTCATTTAAACAAATAACGTCACCGTTTAGACGCGTGTGCCATGTAACAATACTGTTAACCGGTCAAAAACGTACTGTTAGCATTATACAGTAAGATATTGCCCATGTTCACCTCCCCTAAAAAAGTTACAGAATGAATTGAATACACTTGTAATTTTGTTCGGTATAATGAAATAGATATTGCATGGCTTCCAGTATGACAGTACATATTGTCAACATTCGGGTAAATACTGTTAACCTCATGTTGACAATATGTACTGTCACACTGGAAGCCATGCAATATTGGCAATATTTATATAATGCTAGTTAATGTGGTTCTTAGAAATGTAATTATCTCGAGAAATCTTACCAATGGTGATGTTTGCTTTCGACTCTCACTCGCCTCGCTTTGTACCAATATCCGGTGTCGATCCCATACGGTGTTGTTGGGAAGGGTTAACATGTTGATCGAATCAATGTAGGGGGACAAGCTGGGCTTACTTGGGTTAATTAAATAATTATCTACTCACCCTACTGTTTTGTTACAAAACCAATTTCAGTAACTTACCCTTTTACAAACACCTAAATTATACTCATTGTTCACTCTATATCTACATACCAGACAGGACGAATTCGAACAGACAGAACAAAATATGAATCGGCTCAAAAAGAGAGATAGATCAGAAAATAATTTTCCGTGTGTCTGATACACTACAGTTGATTAAATCAAATTAGATAAATTTCTCGCGTGCCGTTCGCACACAGTGAATAAAACATCACATCGCATCCGGGATCTACTGCTATCGATCTTTCACAGGGTAGAGTTCGTACCTGAAATAGCTTATTTTCCCACAGAAAGTTAATTAAAGAAGATAATCTTTGGAAAGGTGAGTTAGTTTAAAACAACATAATGTCATGATTTGTTCCCTCACGTAAGATGTGGTTGTTTGCTCTTCAGTAACCGAGAGATAATTTATGCCAGATCAATCGGCCCCAAGTGATGATTGCCAGTGGCCAGTTACGTCAAAATAAGAACCTTCTTTGCGGAGGATTGATACATTTGACAAAACAAATAAGAAATATATATCGTTCCCCCCCCCCCTCTCTTCTCTCTCAGATCGGACTCGAGCTCGATCTCTCTCCTCTCATCTCTCTCTCCTCGCTCTCTCTCTCTCTCTCTCCTCTCTCTCTCTCTCTCTCTCTCTCGATCTCTATCTCTCTCTTCTATTTCTATCTCTCTCTTCTATCTCTCTCTCTCTCTCTCTCTCTCTCTCTCTCTCTCTCTCTCTCCTCTCTCTCTCTCTCTCTCTCTCTCTCTCTCTACCTCTCCCTCCCCCTCATTCTCTCTTTCTCTCTCTCTCTCTCATTTTAGTACAGTACTTAGTATGTTTAAAAGATTATAACGACGTGATATATGTTCCTCTTCATTTACATATCACATCATTTACATACCCTTGTTTCTCCCTATGATATTTAAACCCTTTCCGTCTTAAGACACATTTTGACGCAAGTGCAGAAGCTGACATTTGAAAACATTATGAGAAAAGGAGAAATTGCTTATAGTAATTCCACCTTTAGCAACAATCAATGTTTCTATAATTAAATTTACGATTTATAGAGATTTTTCATTTATTTCCTCGATTATTCAAATTCGTCCCCTGCTGCTGATTAATTGATAAATGTGGGAAAGGGTTAACCAGAAAACGATGTACAAGGGTAGCTTCTTATCCTTCTTTTCTGTGTTTCTTGTGCACAATCTTCATTAAGCTTCAAATATGATCGATTAAATGATTGAGATGGCAAAATACAAAATAAAAACTGTTATTACAACTTAAAGTTTCAGGATGGTTTACAAGTAACGTATACCATGTTACTGTAAGTTTATTTTATTTTATCACATGATTGATGACAATGCTTTTATCCGATCTAATATACCCATTACATATTTCTTTATATGTAATGTGTGTAATATAACATGACTGAATCACTATTTTTGTATTCATCCGCGAATTTTACAAAATAGCTGAGAACGTGTATCCGGTAAACACAAACGTCACAATAGATGGACGAGGTAAAGGGACCATTATTGGTCATGAAACATAAAAATATTTTTTTTTGTAAACAGTTTATTAAGTATTACATGTTGGGACTATTTTCTGACCGCGAAAATCCGATTTTCTTTTTGTGTTTCATCATATGATTTAGTGAGCATTTGGTCCATCTCAAAATGTCTTGTACTGGTCTGTGAATATTTTATCACATTAGTCAGTGACTCAGTAGCTGATTAAAATAATAAACACTTGATATTATGTTAAAATCATTGTTTGATTGTCAGGGTGGATCTAAAATTTAATATGACATTCCGCATAAATACCAAATTGAAGGTCTTACAAGAACAAAGCGAGGGAAATAGAAAGGACAAGATAGAGTAAAACTGTTATATGAAGAAATTGCGCTTTGAAAGGAATTTAGTTGCAGTCAAGGCCATAAAGCTATTGATTCTTTTAACCCTTTCCCTCAAATAGATGCTTTCTGACGCCTCTGCAGCAGACAGCTTTTGGAAAACATGGCCACAAAAGAAGAAATTGCTCAAAACGAGCAATTTTTACTTTTGTCACCATGATTTCAGCTCGATTCAATTATTGTTCTTTCATATAAAGTGATTTTCTCTGCTTTTGCCATGACATTTTCAAAGTCGTCTGCTTTTTGTATGTTGGAAAGGGTTCAGGTAAAAAGAGATCCAAGAAAATCTAATTAAAGGGAAGCAACCGCGGATTCAAGTATAAACCTCAGTTACAGTTAGTTCCCTTACATTAATAACAATCTTATTTAATACCATGTATATTTTGAAGAGTCAGTGTGATTTTCCATTCTATAAAATTGAAAAACCTGAATTTGCAAAATGACATTAGGGGAAAAATCTTGGAAACATTGAAAATCATTAATGAAGTGTTTTAAATTGACTGATATTTTAAAACCCTTTTCAGTAAACACAAGCTGGATAATAAGGGGGGAAAAAACCAGTCTTTGCATGGCTGGATTCAAAATTATTTCAAAGAAATATTTCTACCATGGCTTGTTGCTAGATTCTTTGTAAAGTCAATGATTTTGCTAAAAAAATTGCAAAATATTCTTTAGCCCTCTCCCATATACAATAAATCCGCAGACGACTTTGAAAACATCGCGGAAATATTTTTGAAAATTCTTTGTAAATGAAAGTATATTACTGATAAATAAAGAAAACATTTGGGCAAAAGGAGAAATTTCTCCTTTTGTTACAATGTTGTTAAAAGTGGTCTACTGCAGAGGTGTCAGAAAGCATCTACATGTGGGAAAGGGTTAATTTCAATATGATTGATGCACCTAGTAACTTTGGTGGCTGTTTTCATATTATGTTAGTTTCTAGATAAGTGGCGTATGTCATGTGCTAAACTCCTTATCCCTTTCCCTAATACGAAAATTCTGCAGCAGACGACTTTGAACGTATTCTGTCAAAACATAGAATATCTCCATAATTGAATGGATAACCTATGACAAAAAGTGGAAAACATTGTGGCAAAAGGAGAAATTGCACGTTTTGTGCAATTTCTCCTTTTGTCACTATGTTTTCAAAAAGCCGTCTGCTGCAGAGGTGTCAGAAAGCGTCTATATGAGGGAAAGGGTTATCCAACCTCCAATCTCTTTTGTTGGTACTCAGTGATGACACACAATGTAGGGTTTAATCGGGTAATAGGAGATGTTGTGGGAAACACCTTGATATAACTGAATAATTGTTGAAAGCGGCGTGAATCAGAAAACAATCAAGCAACACAATAGGTCATATATTAATGAAATTAGGGTAATTACTCAAATACTAGTTCATATGAGGATGCTCAGCTTTTGGCTCACAATGGCTCTCTGTCAAGCAATGAAAGCTCAATATAAGTATCTACAAGGGCTATCAATCTAGAGGTTGTTAGTTTGAAGCTCAGCATGACCATTCATTCTTTCTGATGATTGAAAAAAGTTGTGACAAGTGTCATTTGTCTTCCTGCTGGAATAGGCTTAAAGTCTGTTTGAGAAGGTAACTAGTTGCCTGGGGAAGTATGTTGTGTGGAGAACTGGTACGAGAAAGCCAGGAAACACCTGCTTCTGTGAGATGGGCGCCATGATATAACTGATATACTGTTGAAAATGGCATTGCCCAGACTACACAAAATCTTTTGAAAGCCAATTTTTCATATAATTTCCTCCTAATATTCAACAAATTATTGCTTGAAAATTTGTCAGTCCGAATGAATTTTGTCTGATTGCCCTCCAATTTAACTAATCCCTTTCTGCTATCTTATTTCTCCAATTAGGATTTTAATGTTGGTCATTTTCTGTAGACATGTCAATTATAGCAGGGAATGAATCCGATCAATAAAATTGTTGCAAGACAGCGGACACAGTTTTATTTTATAGTTTTAAGCTAAGCAGAGCACAAAGAGAACTATTGGGAGGTTTTCTGGGCCAAAATTTTGATTATCTTTATAAATGAAAGTATAATAATTGTATACAGTTGAAAATATTGTGCCAAAAAGAGAAGAGTTTGAGAATCTTTTACTTTTTCCACAATGCTTTCAAATGTCTTATACTGCTGATGTGTCAAAATACATTTGTAAGTGGGAAAGGTTTAACCTCATAGAACCAGACTTTTGAACAGCTACAGATACCAAAAAGAAACTTTTGAACAGCTACAGATACCAAAAAGAAACTTTTGAACAGCTACAGATACCAAAAAGAAACTTTTAGAAAATAAAAAAAGGACAAGTTGTTGGATTTTAAATGGGTTCTTGTTTTTCCCTCAATGTCTTCTGCTCCCAGTCATCTTTCTCAAAATGACACCTTTTTTGGTTCACATTACTGTCTTAACCCTTTCCCTCATATAGACGCTTTCTGATGCCTCTGCAGCAGACAGCTTTTTGAAAACATAGTGACAAAAGAAGAAATTGCTCAAAACGAGCAATTTCTCCTTTTGCCACAATGTTTTCCACTTTTAGTACTAGGTTATCCGTTCAATTATAGAGATTTTCTATCTTTTGACAAAATATGTTCAAAGTCGTCTGCTGCAGAATTGTTGTATGACGGAAAGGGTTATGTATTTTCTATTTATATATATTTTCCAATTTCTACAAATAACAAGGTTATAGAGTAAATTCAATAATCAATTTTCCAGTGTAACCTGATCAGTTCCATTTTGTAGAAATAATTAATGGTGTTAGTTATCATACCTATTAATTGACAATTCATGATAGTACATTTCCTGAAGTTGCTTCAAATATACCTGTTACTTGATATGCTGTTTTTAGAGTCCTAGATTTAATCCTTTATCCAGAAGAAACCTACTGCAGAAAGCTTTTAAAACATGGCAAAAATATGGACAATTTCTATAGTCCAAAGTATAATTAATGAATTGAGTGGAAAACATGTGGAAAATGGAGAAATTGCTCAACAGGAGCAGATTCTCGTCCTGCAACAATATTTTCTGAAAAGGGTTACTAGTAATTTATCTGAAAAGAATGGAAATTCTGGACAATTGATATGTGCTTTTAATAACCCTTTCCCAATTGCAGACACATCAGCAGTAGACAACTTATTAACAAAAGGTGAAATAGCTCATAATAAACAATTTCTCCAACAATGTTTTCAACTCGATTCAATAATAACATGTTCAATACTTGAGATTTTACACATCTTTATTCAGATCTTTAGATTAAATGTTCTAGATGGAAAAGGGTTAAGAGAGAACTTGACAAGGCTTTTCTGAGCTCACCTCGGAGCACAAAGTGCTCAAGGTGAGTTATTGTGATAGCCATTTGAACGTCAATGTAAAAATCTTTTTCTATTTAACCAGTGAGCAAATTGGGATGAAGCTTTACAGAAAGCATCCTTTTAATGTCCTCACCAAAATTCCTTCAATTTTTGTTTATCCATGCAGAAATCTGGTTTCAACGCCAACCAAAAGAAAAAAAATGTTCTCCCAAAGAGGTTGGTCAATTTTCAAATGATTTTGTAGAAACATTCCTTAGGTGACCCTTTATCAGATTCCTTCGAGCCATGTTGATTAGTCGAACAAAATTGCCACCAGCGGGCAGGGCTGTTTTATTTTATGTGGCTATATAGTAAAAAAAATAAAAAATTCTTATCCGAAAGAATCTGACCGCTTTCCAAATCAATTTGTAGAAATATTCCTTGGGTAACCTTTTAACTGATCCCTTCAAGCCATGTTGATTGGTCAAAAAATGTGGTCGCCAGGGGTGGGGCTGTTTTGCCAAGTAATTTTGTAGCAAAGGTCCTTGGGTTACCCTCTACAAGATTATTAAAAGGCTTGTTAGTTAGTAATTACATTGCATTATTCAGGTTAGGGATCCAGGGCCATCATGGCCCTCCTGTTTAAACAACATGTTAATGAAATCACAAAATATCTTGCAACACCAGTACTGCTAATATTTAGCTTATTTTCACTTGAGCACATCGGACGTCCTATTGCTTTTCCTTAACACTTTCCCTAATATAGACACTTTCTGACACCTTTGCAGCAGACAACTTTTTGAAAACATAGTGACAAAAGAAGAAATTGCTCAAAACGAGCAATTTCTCCTTTGGGCACAATGTTTTTCACTTTTAGTCATAGGTTATCAGGATGTACACTTTCAATTTTCCAGATATCACAATATTTTTTTCATCCCACAGACATTCTCTTAACACTTTCCCAGATATGACAAATCTGCAGCAGAAGACTTGGAAAACGTCAAGGCAAAATCATGGAAAATCTCTTATCAATCAAAGTTAAACTAACTAAAGAGTTGTAAAACATTGTGACAAGTGGAGAAATTGCTCATTTTGAGCCCTTACTCCTTTTATCATGATGTTTTCAAAAGATGTCAGCTGCTATTGCATCAAAATGCATCGTCTAGAGGGAAAGGGTTAAAATGTTTTATCAAGTAAACGGAGACTTACAGAGAGGGTTCTTAAGTAGCTCAGAAAAAAATACCATGCAGGAATCTCCATAAAACAGGTAGTGTTCTGTCTAAAAACCTTGCAGAATTCAAATTAATCAATATCATTCTGACAATCCTTAGTGCCATTTAAGACTATTTATGGAGGAATATTTTCCTACCTATTATGGGCCTCCCCAGGGATCTTGCATAATTAACCCTTAGGCTCCCTCATAAAATCAATTTTTGGATAGCAGAATTGTTTGTTGCTAATTCCAGAATTTGCTATGGCAATTAATTTTTTATCTGTATAACCGTTTGGTGTCTATCCATTCTTTCATCTTTTATGTCATTCATTCATAATTGGTTTCTTTTAAATTATTTATGCCTTTCAAGAAGAGGGGATATATTGCTTTGCATGTGGGTACACCAAAGTGTAAACAGTACTCAAACTTGGAAGGGAGCATGGGCATGACCAGTCTATTTAACCCCTATTGATTTTGATGTCATCCATTCAAAGG
Organism: Serripes groenlandicus; assembly: GCA_031761405.1. Lineage (NCBI taxonomy): Eukaryota > Metazoa > Mollusca > Bivalvia > Cardiida > Cardiidae > Serripes > Serripes groenlandicus. Next base: position 169,821,954 of record JASEVX010000001.1, on the reverse strand, counting down.
TCAAGGTCACGGGGGTGGAGATAATGTTTTGTTTACTTTGGAATTCATTCAAATATTTCAATGATATATGGTGGACCTTGGTTGACCCGTATTTGGTCACAAGACAATTACCAAGCAGCAGGACTGATCCATCGGTGTCCGCAGAACTCTAGACAAGGAGCGTTTTTCACATTCTAAAATCCTTATTTAACCTCCAAAAACTCGGTGATACGATTCTTTTGAGTACCCACAATGTAGGTTTTAATGAGTGCTAAGTGAGATATCATATAAGAAAGACCTATTTACTCCTCCTTATCTAGTCCTCTGGGTGTCAGGATAAATAAGACCCGTATTACTGGTATATTTCCCATTAAACACTGTGCTATTACTGAAATATTATTGAAAATGACATAAAACACCAGTCAAACAAGCAAATAATTCCATATTTTGGCCTAATAATGTTTTCATAGACATCTAGCTGCTGCAGTTTTGTTGTTTGTGAAAAAGTGTAAGACATTGGTTATGTGCAGTAATCTGCTGTATTCTGACTTACATGGTCTGCCTAGATTGCGGGAGCTTGCAGGTTTGATCCATGGCGGGGTCATACCAAAGACTTCTGAAATTGTAGTAATGGCTGCTCTCCTTGGCGCTCACTACGACCTACTTGCTGATGTCTGGACAAATGGTCCAGTAGCACTTTATGGTAACTTACCAAGGAAAATGTGTGATATGATGGACAAATGGTCCAGTAGCACTTTATGGTAACTTACCAAGGAAAATGTGTGATATGATGGACAAATGGTCCAGTAGCACTTTATGGTAACTTACCAAGGAAAATGTGTGATATGATGGACAAATGGTCCAGTAGCACTTTATGGTAACTTACCAAGGACAATGTGTGATATGATGGACAAATGGTTGAAAGCAGCGTAAAACAGCAAACAATCAATTAATCATCTGACTTACATTGTGAAGACAACAGCAATTGTTGAGGATGATATTTTTTACTGCCTTTACCTTACTCAGACAACTTTTGATGCCACTGAAGCAGTTTTTATTAGCTCACCTGAGCTTTGCTCAAGGTGAGTTATTGTGATCGCCTTTTGTCCGGCGTCCGTCGTGCGTCGTGCGTCAACTTCTTCTCCTCAGTAACCAGTGGGTCAATTTGGATGAAACTTCACAGAAAGCATCCTCTCAATGACCTCACCAGAATTCCTTCAAATTTTTGGGATCCATGCAAAATTCTGGTTTCCATGGCAACGAAACTGAAAAAACTTCAAAATTCTTCTTCTCCCAAACTGGTTGGCAGATTTTCAAATAATTTTGTAGAAATGTTCCTTAGATGACCCTCTATCAGATTCCTTCAAGCCATGTTGATTGGTCGAAAAACATGGCCGCCAGGGGGGGCGGGGCTATTTTGCCTTATATGGCTATAGTGAAAACTTAAAAAATCTTCTCCTCCGAAAGTGTCAGGCCGATTTTCAAATAATTTTGTATAAATGTTCCTTGGGTGACCCTCTATCAGATTCCTTCAAGCCATGTTGATTGGTCGAAAAACATGGCCGCCAGGGCGGGGCTATTTTGCCTTATATGGCTATAGTGCAAACTTAAAAAATCTTCTCCTCCAAAAGTGTCAGGCCGATTTTCAAATAATTTTGTAGAAATGTTCCTTGGGTGACCCTCTATCAGATTCCTTCAAGCCATGTTGATTGGTCAAAAAACATGGCCGCCAGGGGGCGGGGCTATTTTGCCTTTTATGGCTATAGTGAACACTTAAAAAATCTTCTCCTCCATAAGTGTCGGGCCGATTTTTAAATAATTTTGTAGAAATGTTCCTTGGGTGACCCTCTATCAGATTCCTGCAAGCCATGTTGATTGGTCGAAAAACTTGGCTGCCAGGGGGCGGGGCTATTTTGCCTTATATGGCCAAAGTGAAAACTTAAAACATCTTCTCCTCCGAAAGTGTGTGGCTGATTTTCAAATAATTTTGTAAAAACGTTCCTTGGATGACCCTCTATCAGATTCCTTCAAGCCATGTTGATTGGTCGAAAAACATGGCCGCCAGGGGGGGCGGGGCTATTTTGCCTTATATGGCTATAGTGAAAACTTAAAAAATCTTCTTCTCCGAAAGTGTCAGACCGATTTTCAAATAATTTTGTATAAATGTTCCTTGGGTGACCCTCTATCAGATTCCTTCAAGCCATGTTGATTGGTCGAAAAACATGGCCGCCAGGGCGGGGCTATTTTGCCTTATATGGCTATAGTGCAAACTTAAAAAATCTTCTCCTCCAAAAGTGTCAGGCCGATTTTCAAATAATTTTGTAGAAATGTTCCTTGGGTGACCCTCTATCAGATTCCTTCAAGCCATGTTGATTGGTCAAAAAACATGGCCGCCAGGGAGCGGGGCTATTTTGCCTTTTATGGCTATAGTGAACACTTAAAAAATCTTCTCCTCCATAAGTGTCGGGCCGATTTTTAAATAATTTTGTAGAAATGTTCCTTGGGTGACCCTCTATCAGATTCCTGCAAGCCATGTTGATTGGTCGAAAAACTTGGCTGCCAGGGGGCGGGGCTATTTTGCCTTATATGGCCAAAGTGAAAACTTAAAACATCTTCTCCTCCGAAAGTGTGTGGCTGATTTTCAAATAATTTTGTAAAAATGTTCCTTGGATGACCCTCTATCAGATTCCTTCAAGCCATGTTGATTGGTCGAAAAACATGGCCGCCAGGGGGGCGGGGCTATTTTGCCTTATATGGCTATAGTGAAAACTTAAAAAATCTTCTTCTCCGAAAGTGTCAGACCGATTTTCAAATAATTTTGTATAAATGTTCCTTGGGTGACCCTCTATCAGATTCCTTCAAGCCATGTTGATTGGTCGAAAAACATGGCCGCCAGGGCGGGGCTATTTTGCCTTATATGGCTATAGTGCAAACTTAAAAAATCTTCTCCTCCAAAAGTGTCAGGCCGATTTTCAAATAATTTTGTAGAAATGTTCCTTGGGTGACCCTCTATCAGATTCCTTCAAGCCATGTTGATTGGTCAAAAAACATGGCCGCCAGGGGGCGGGGCTATTTTGCCTTTTATGGCTATAGTGAACACTTAAAAAATCTTCTCCTCCATAAGTGTCGGGCCGATTTTTAAATAATTTTGTAGAAATGTTCCTTGGGTGACCCTCTATCAGATTCCTGCAAGCCATGTTGATTGGTCGAAAAACTTGGCTGCAAGGGGGCGGGGCTATTTTGCCTTATATGGCCAAAGTGAAAACTTAAAACATCTTCTCCTCCGAAAGTGTGTGGCTGATTTTCAAATAATTTTGTAAAAACGTTCCTTGGATGACCCTCTATCAGATTCCTTCAAGCCATGTTGATTGGTCGAAAAACATGGCCGCCAGGGGGGCGGGGCTATTTTGCATTATATGGCTATAGTGAAAACTTAAAAAATCTTCTTCTCCGAAAGTGTCAGACCGATTTTCAAATAATTTTGTAGAAATGTTCCTTGGATGACCCACTTTCAGATTCCTTCAAGCCATGTTGATTGGTAAAAAAACATGGCCGCCAGTGGGCAGGGCTATTTTGCCTTATATGGCTATAGTGAAAACTTAAAACATCTTCTCCTCCAAAAGTGTCTGGCCGATTTTCAAATAATTTTGTAGAAATGTTCCTAGGGTGACCCTCTATCAGATTCCTTCAATCCAAGTTGATTGGTCGGAAACTATGGCTGCCAGGGGGCGGGGCTTATATAGCTAAAGTGAAAAAAAAATATTAGGTGAGCGATTCCAGGGCCATCATGGCCCTCTTGTTTGTTTTATTGGGGTAAATTAAAAACACCTTTTTCAACATTATTTCAGTGCACTTATTTATAAAACAAACCAGTTCTAGACTAGGATATGTGCCTTTTTTAATAGCTCTCCACCATGACTTACTTTCAAGCGTTTTGCGTGAGTATTCAATCCGATTAAATGGGGACAGTTCTTGTTTCAACTCACTAAGTTTTCCTTCCAACTTACAGATGTTGCACTTCTATCCATTTCAAACATACAAGAAAACTGCAGTAGACGACTTTGAAAACCTTTAGGCAAAAGTATGGGAAATCTTATGAAATGAAAATATAATTATTGAACAGAGTTGAAAACATCAATTTTGCGAAAAGGAGAAATTACTCATAATGAGCAATTTCTCCTTTTGTCACAATTTTTTCAAAAGTCGTCTCCTGCAGAGATGTCAGAATGCATTTGTATGTGGGAAAGGGCTATGCTGTGATGTTTCTAAATTAGGCAACTCTGAAATATTCTCTTAGCTGAATGTCTAATGTTCACAGTATTGTTGAAGCCATAATTGGATAACCTGATTTGAATGCATGCATTATCTTGCAGATTTCTGTGATCTTACTTTAAGCCCTTCCACTCATGGGAAAAATCTGCAGCAGATGACTTTGAAAACATCTGTAGGTAAAAATATGGAAAATCTCTACAAGAGAAATTTATGGAAAAGCTTTGTACATGTAAATGATTGCATAAATATGGAATAGAGTTGAAAACCTTGTAACATTTTGAATATTCTCTTCTTTTGTTTCAATGTTTTCCAAGGACACCTGCTGTAGAGGTGTCAGAAAGTGACTGAATGAGGGAAAGGGTTTAGTTTCAGCCAATGTCAGGTTGTAGTGCAGTTTCATCAAGCTAACAAGGTTTTGAACAAAATTAAAAACTGGTTATTTGAATGGTGATGTTATTGTTCTGTCTGAAAGGATGGCTGTGTGGGTGTTCGGGCTCGCGTCAACATCTTATTATCACTCAATAAATTTGGTTAGACTTGACATATTCAAACCAAACTTCATGGGAATCTAGCTAAAAACCTTTCCCACATACAGCCATTCTGAAGCAGTCTAATTTGAAAATAGGTAAAATTAGAGTATAATTATTGAAAAAAGTTTATGACACTATAAGCAATTTCTCCTTTTTCAATAGGATCAAAAACATATATATAATCCTTAACAAAATTGAAGGTAGTATAAAACTGTAATAGAAGGGTATACAGCCAAGTTCTGACACCTTGCGCAAGGGATCACTTTTGAAAACATTTTGAAAAAGGAGAAATTTCCCACAATGTTTTCATTATATTTCATTATATTTCTTATCATCCGTTTATTTCAATATTTTCCTCAGATGTTTACAAAGCAGATGACGCTTAAAAGTCATAAATTTTATTTAGCCCTTTCTCACATACAACAATTTTGCAGCAGACGACTTTGAATACATTTAGACAATACATAGAAAATCACTATAAATAAATTTATAACTATTAAAAAAACCTGAAAACATTGTGACATAATTAACCCTTTCCCTCATATAGACGCTTTGTGACGCCTTTGCAGCAGACGGCTTTTTGAAAACATAGTGACATAAGAAGAAATTGCACAAAACGTGCAAATTCTCCTTTTGTCACAATGTTTTCCACTTTTTGTCATAGGTTATCCATTCAATTTTGGAGATTTTCTATATTTTGACAAAATACATTCAAAGTCGTCTGCTGCAGAATTGTCGTATGAGGGAATGGGTTAGAAATTGCTCATGAGCAATTTCTCCCTTTGGTTCAATGTTTTCAAAATCGTCTGCTGCAGAGGTATCAGAAAGCGTTTGTATGAGGGAGAGGGTTAATTTACTTTCTAGTATAAAATTCAGGTGGATCTCAAAGGTAATTGTCATCACCTGTTCAGAATCGAGAAGAAACCATCATTACCTGATAAAAGTTTCATCATCCCCTTGATTAGTCCTTTCCCACATTCAACAAATCTGCAGTAGACAACCTTGAAAACATCTAGGCATAAATATGGAAAACCTGTACAAATTTTAGTTAATTTTCTAAACAGATCTGCCAAAATTGCAGCAGAAGTAGAATAATGAGCGATTTTTACCTTCGCCTTAATGTTTTCAAATGTCATCTGCTGCAGATGTGTCATAAAAACATCTGCATGTGGGAATGGTTTAAAACAGGAAAATACAGATAAATCATTTTTAGGAGGGAGAACATGGTAAACCTAAAAATGTTGCTATAATGTGATGTCAGTTATCTTTTCCTTAACTCACAATGTTTTGAAAAAAATATATAAATCACCAGGAGTCTGGACTATTGGGAAAATGGTTAACTAACCCTTTCCACTTACAACAAATCTGCAGCAGACAACTTTGAAATCATTTTGGCAAAGACATGAAAAGTCTCCATATATAAGGGTTTAATTATTAAATAGAGTTGAAAACATTGTTGCAAAAGGAGAAATCGCTCGATTTGAGCAATTTCTCCGTTTGTCACAATGTTTTCACAATTCATCGACTGCACAGTCTTCGGAAACGTCTGTATGTGGGAAAGGGTTAATTAAGAGTGTGTTCAGCCTGGAAATTCCTGTACTTTCCCCATATAAAACATCTATTTATATTACCGCAGCATTAAAGCTTTCCGGCTTTTCCATTAGAAATGAGAGAGAGACTCTTTACCTTACATTAGCATTCATCAAAATAAGACAAAATTTTAAAGGATTTTTCTTAAAAAAAAAAAGTCATTGTTTTTTGTTTGTTTTTAGAATGACGTATTTATGTTTTTGTCAATTATTTATTATTATCAGTACATGTATATTCAACCAGAATTTTGTTTAGTACTATTATAAGTATAATGCCCCATTGTATTGGTGTTTTTGTCAGACAAAAGGGATTGTTGAAAATGTTGTCTGCTTGTGAAACTGCTGTCTAATTAGGTTATTTATGTGTCCACTACTATGTGTACCCTTAGAATTCAGGATCTGCAGTATTAACCCTTTCCCACATACAAACATCTGCAGCAGACGCCTTTGAAAACATACCAGAAATTTTGAAAATAATTGGAAACTCCCTTTAAATGAAAGTACAATGATTGAACAGAGTTGAAAACATGGTGACAAAAGGAGAAATTGCTTGATACGAGCAATTTCTTCATTCGTCGCCATGTTTTCAAAAAGCCTTCTGCTGCAGAGGCGTCAGAAAGTGTCTATATGGTGGAAAGGGTTAACTATTTCACAAGAACTGTGGATTTTGGGGTTAGCATTAGGGCTGATTGGTATCAGCAGGATAAATAGACCAGTAGTATTGGTAATTTACCAATGAAATGCCATAATATAACTGAATAATTGTTGAAAGGGGAGTAAAACATAAACATATAAACAAACAAAGAACTACAACAAGTGTACTATATGTTGTTGTGGTTGTCTGTTTACTCATGAGAACCTATGAAATATGAATGCTAATTGTGTACAAATCAATATTTGAAAACCTTATTATATAGAGCCAACCTTCGTAAAATTTCTTAACTGAAAAGTAAAACAAACAGATTGCACACTTGTTAATATTTGTATTCAATTCAAGCCAGTAGTTATCCCTTTTACACAACAAATCTTCAGTAGATGACTTTGAAAACATTGTGTCGAAAATATGGAAATTTCAAGGAGGAATTTCCACTGGTATTCGAGGCTATTTAGATGGAATTCCACTGGTATAATAAGGGGATTCCACTGGTATTAAGACAGAATTCCTCTGGCATTCATTCTGGTTTCGGGTTTCCATGGCAACCAAAAGAAAAAAGATTCTCCTCCCAAACTGGTTAGCGGATTTTCAAATTATTTTGTAAAATTGTTCCTTTGTGACCCTCTACCAGATTCCTTCAAGCCATGTTGATTGGTCTTAACAACTTAGCCACCAGGGGGCGTGCTGTTTTGCCTTGTATGGCTTTAGTTAAAACTTTAATAATCTTCTTCTGCAAAAGCATGTGTCCCAATTTCAAAATAATTTTGTAGAACAGTTCCTTGGGTGACCCTCTAATAGTTTTCTTCAATTCATGTTGATTGGATGAAAAATGTAGCCACCCAGGGGCCTTCTTACTGATTCCTTCAAGTAATGTTGATTGGTCGAAGTAATGCATTGGTGACATGTCCTTACTATTCCACTAACTTTTAAAATCCGTACAGTCTCCGTACAATCGTAGGTTCTGGCGCATGCCTATGGTCCCCTCTTTTGGAGGATGCAATTATAGGATATCTCGACTGACATTGCGAATCCATTGCAATATGCATTCGAGCCATGTCAAGCTCTAACGGGCCTTTCTGTGTTCCAAATCCGCACGAACATCATGTGATGTCCGTACAAGCTTAACAGGGCCTTTATGGTACACTTGCAAGTTGCTACCAACTTCGAAATTTTTTACAAGCTCTGCGATATTTCGGGAGCAGTGGAATTGAGATTGAATTCCTTTGGTATTCCTATACATTTATTTTCACTAGGGTAGCCCCTTAGTTGTGGGAACTCAGAAGAATGATTTAAAGTTTTTTGATGATATGGCTAAAATGGTTTTAAGATACAATGAATAGAATTATGGTAGAATAATATGAAATTGACCTTTAGCTTATTCTGAGCATCCAGCGCTCAAGATGAGCTATTGTGATCACTCTTGCGTCCGTATTCTGTCGTCAGTGGTCATTTCAAATCTTCTTCTCTGAAACTTATTGTCCGATTTAAAGGTGTTTTCACAGAGTGAAAGTCGAGTTTGCAGAACACAATTTTCAAAATGAAGTATACATAATATTTGGAATATTGAATGAAATTGAAAAAAATGTGGGAATTTTAAAAGCTGAATTATTCATATTAAGCAAGTTCTTTTTTTGCCACAATGTTTTCAAAAGTCATCTGCTGCAGATGCATTCAAATGTGTCTGCATGTGGGAAAGGGTGTGTCATTAAATAACCCATTCCCTCATACGACAATTCTGCAGCAGACGACTTTGAACATATTGTGTCAAAAAATGGAAAATCTCTTTAATTGAATGAATAACCTATGACTAAAAGTGGAAAACATTGTGGCAAAAGGAGAAATTGCTCGAAAAAACGTCACTGCTGCAGAGGCATGTCACTTTCAGAAGACAAAAGGGCTCAACTAATTGGATATTACACAGCAGCTATGTTCTACGTTTCTATGTGGAAATTCATTTTGAACGGCATTGAATATGAGCAAGGAATATGGTAAAATATTATTGATTGAGTTTTAGATCCAGGGTGGCACTAAGGATTTTTCCCAGGATATTGTTCTGCAGTATCAACAATTGATTGGGAATATTGACGAAACTGTTGCTGTGGTTTATAAAACTCGTTTGTCCTCTTCCTGTTAAAGTTAGTGTTTCTAAGTCTTGTTCTGGAATGTATTTATTTATCTTTTTTGCTTTAAACTCTTCCTGATTCGAATTTGTGTTTTCTGTGTTGTTGATTTAGTTGTGAGTTTATGGTACATATACCGGTAACCAAAGTGTAAATATATATAGGTTTATTCATTCATTTAACTAGGGCTTCAGAGCATGCAATAAAACAGTCAGCTTGTGTATCAGTTAAACCCTTTCCCACATACAACAAATCTGCAGCAGACGACTTTGAAAACATCTTAGCAAAAATGTGGATTTTTTTTTTTTGGCAAATGGTGAAATTGCTCATCATGAGGGAAAGGTGAACGCAGTGTTAGAGCATTTCATTGACAGTGTTTCATTACCCTGGTACAAAGGATATTTGATAACTTAGTCCCCTCCATATAATAATCCTTCTTGCTGACGCATTTTAATGCATATGCAGCAGCTGAATTTTGAAAGCATCATGTTGCCAAATGAGAAATTTAGCAATTTTTTCCCATTGCCACATTATGTTCTTACCGGTAGCTTGATTCAATAAGTATACTCTCATGCAAAGATTTTCTATAGTTTTGCAGTAATGTTGTAGTCTGCTGCAGACTTGTTGTATGTTGGAAAGAGGTAATTGTCGATATGTTTTAACCCTGACGGATTTTGACACACCTGCAACATACGATTTTTGAATACTTTTTGGCAAACGAAATACTATACTTCTTAGTTCATTTTTAGCTCGACCTTTGAAAAAACGAGAGCTATTGTCATGACCCTGGCAGCGGCGGTGGTGGTGGCGGCGGTGGCGGCGGCGGCGGCGGCGTGGTCGTCCGGTTAAGGTTTTTTGTTTAGCTCAGCTTTTTTTTTCTGTTTTCTCCCTATCAGTCAAGCGTCTGTGCCGTACGCGGTGCTCTTGTTTTTTTCTTCATATATTTTCAAAGTATGACTTTTAAAAAAAAAAGTTATACATCAGAAGCATTTGCTTTCAAAATGTATGAAGAAAATATTATACAATTATATCAGAAGCATGGTTTAATTAGATACATAGTTTGAATCAATGTAGGTAAAATATAAAATTGCTCTTCAAGAGCATTTTCTCTCTTAACTAAAAATGTTTTCAAATGTTTTCAGCTGCAGATGCATGATGATGAAATGTGTCTGTAGTAATCCTTTCCCACATACAAGAAATCTGCAGCAAAGAACTAAATGGAAACATCTAGGCAAAAATAAGGAAATTTTCTTTGACTGGTAGAATAATTATCAAAAGAAGTTATCAATATAATCAATATAATTATAATTATCAAAAAAAAATAAATATTGTGGCAAAGGAGAAATTGCTCATTAAGCCACAATGTTTTCAAAAATAGTCTGCAAGTGGTATAACGGATTAAAATGGGTTAATATGAGTTATTGAATATTACAGTTTCATCATTTTCATACTAGTATTTTGCATGTACGGTAGTTCATATTTAACCCTTTCCCTCATATAGACACTTTCTGACACATCTGCAGCAGACAGCTTTTTGAAAACATAGTGACAAAAGAAAAAATTGCACAAAATGTGCAATTTCTCCTTTTGCCAAAATGTTTTCCACTTTTTGTCTTAGGTTATCCATTCAATTATGGAGATATCCTATGTTTTGACAAAATACGTTCAAAGTCGTCTGCTGCAGAATTGTCGTATGAGGGAAAGGGTTAACTTGGAAATTGTCAAAACGTTCAGGAAAGTATAATTTATCACTGAAGGTTGAGATCAGATTTTGAACTATATGCTGCTGACCTTGATATTTATGGGTTTCTTAAAGACATATGAACTTTAACCTAAGTCTCAAGGTTATTTATAGGGATCACTGAAATTCTGTAGTCTGTCGTTGACTTTTAGCTTCAATTTTCTCCTACTAATCCACTGAGCCAATGTCAACCAAACTTCACATATTGAATGTTTCTCCAGGTCACAGGTTCTCTTTCAAACAATTTCTTAAGACTTATATTCAATAGAGAACCGAAGTTGTTTGCTGTGACGTACAATAGAAAGGGGAAGAAATTTGTCTTTTTTTCCCCACAGACTACCCTCTACAAAATTTGTTTAAGCCATATTGATTGGTTTAAAAAAAAAACACAGCCTAAAGACAGCATCAGAATAGGGCAACAAAAATATAGTTTTCTTTTCTGAAAGTGCTTGTCTGACTTCATGATAATTCAGCAGAAATGTTCATTAGGTAACTAACCATCTATAACAACACATTTCAACCTATTGATTTGTTCAAAAACATAGCTGGCATGTGCCATCAAAAAGGGTGTTAAATGGGAAAAACACTTACAATTCTTCTCCTGAAGTATAGTTTGACCCTCCACTCAAATTACTCGAGCCATTTTGATTGTTAGAAAAATTGGAAAGCAGCGGCTGGTGTGAGATTCCCATGATATTTTTCCTCTCATTATGACTGACGTAAATGAACTTCCACCAACTGGCTTACAAAAGGTAGCCAATTGTCTGGGTATAATATGTGGATTTCTGGTGCAAAAATGCCACGGAAGACATGGTTATAGGTATACTAATAGCTGTGATATAACTGAAAACGTGTTGAAAAAGACGTAAAACTTCATCTAATTAACCCTTTCCCTCATACGACAATTCTGCAGCAGACGACTTTGAACATGTTTTGTCAAAATATAGAAAATCTCTATAATTGAATGGATAACCTATGACTAAAAGTGGAAAACATTGTGGCAAAAGGAGAAATTGCTCGTCTTGAGCAATTTCTTCTTTTGTCACTATGTTTTCAAAAAACCGTCTGCTGCAGAGGCATCAGAAAGCGTCTATATGAGGGAAAGGGTTAACAAGTCAAGTTTTTTCAATAGCTGTTTGCTGATTTAGTGCATCAGCTTTGGAAAAAGGGCTGACAGATATAACCCTTCCCCACATTAGAACATTAGAACATTAGGAAACAAAAGGTGTCATTCTTCAATCAACACCTCTTAGAAGTGCTAATTATGATGTATGCCTAAGAACTGAGACTAATAGCATGTTAAACTATTAGCTGTAGTTATTTTTCTTGATGCTTACTAGAGAGTCAGTTTATTTGCTTCATGCGGCTTGCCTCTTTTTATTTTGCAATTATTGTTCAATTTAAGTTATCTACCCTGTACAGTTACTGCACAGCATAAACCAGTGAATCTTGTGAGATACAAAAACATACTATCTTGCTTTACACAAACAGGTAGAACAATTCATTTACATTGAGCTTAATTAAAGGACATTTGACGCTATGAAATCCGATGGCATGATGCAGGTATTGTAAACGTTTTTACCCTATTTTATTTTTTTGTATATATACATGTATCATATTTACATTTACCCTTTACCAACATACAACAAATCCGCAGCAGACGACTTTGAAAACGTCTTGAAAATGATAACAATCTATAAATCGAAGTATAATTATTGACAAGAGTTGGAAAACATTGTGGCAATTGGTGAAATTGCTCATTATGAAAAGTGAGCAATTTATCCTTTTACCAAAATGCTCTTCGTAGATAAGGGTTGTAACCATTTCCCACATAATTGACTCTTTTTGACGCGTCTGCCTCAGAAGACTTTGAAATTATTATGGAAAGAGGAAAAATTGCCCATAATGAACTATTGAATACTGATATATCCTTTTGCCTCAATGTTTTCTACTATATGGAATTAACTCCAATAACACATTCATTAGAAAAAATATTTTCTAGGTTTTGCTTAGATGTTTTCAAAGTTGTCTGTTGTAGATTTGTTGTATGTGAGAATGGGTTAAACGCTAAAAAGAAATTGGTCAAATATTCTAATTTAACCATTTCCCACATGTAGAAGAAAGTCAAAGCATTATAATATGCATCTGCAACCTTCTTTTAAAAAGATACTTTACCAAGAGGAGAAATTTGAAAATATTGTGACAAAAGGAGAAATTACTATTTAACCCTTTCCCTCATATAGACGCTTTCTGACGCCTCTGCAGCAGACGGCTTTTTGAAAACATAGTAACAAAAGAAGAAATTGCACAAAACGTGCAATTTCTCCTTTTGTCACAATGTTTTCCACTTTTAGTCAGAGGTTATCCCTTAAATTATAGAGATTTTCCATTATGTGACAAAATATGTTCAAAGTCGTCTGCTGCAGAATTGTCGTATGAGGGAAAGGGTTAAGAGTTTGTTAATATTTAACTTTTATTTACCTTCTTGCCTAGATGTTTTCAAAGTTGTCTGCTAGAGGTTTGTTACATGTCGGAATAGTTTAACCCTTTACCACTTGCAGACATTTACTTTTAAAAACATTTAGGCAAAATGAGTAAGAAATCTATAGTTCATGCAATAACTGTAAATTCATTTATAGAGATTTTCCATATGTCAACTTATGATTATTGATAAATATTTAAAATTGTGGATAAAAGACAATTTTTAAAATGGCTAATATTTAAGCAAATTATTGGTAGACTTGCGCATGCGCAGAGGCTACCATAGTCATAGTGAGTTTGAAGTCACGTGATGTATATGCCCTTCACCACCAACAATTAAGTGCAATTTTTATATCAAAAATACATTACCAGTCATTTAATACCTGATATATCATCTCTATACACCTTAATTATCCAAAAAAAAACGCCCACGCTAGCATATCCCTCACGTATCCGTGACATACACGGCCGCCCGGAAGTACAGGCGCGCACGTGAGCGGGTAGTCACTTTTCATTTTTGGATTCACCGGAGTAGTCGATAAGAAAATTTATATTATTATTTCTTCTTCCAATTAACTCTTTTGTTTTATAAGGCCCTGCCTTATAATCATTTAATTGTCCAAAGATATTTTGTCTACATTAACGTCACAGCCGTAAATTATTTACTTTATTGCTGTATTTATTGTTTTGTAGCAGACGTTACACTGAGAAGCACGTGGTTTACCCCACCCGCTAATTTCAGTTACCGTCTTCGGGTGCGGAAGTCTTGCTGTTTTCAATACTTTTTCCCTACCCTGTTAGCGATAGTACATTAACTATTGCTGTATGAATTATTGACTGTTCTATTCAATATTTGTGAAAAAATTTTGAAACAAAATTTATTTCAATATACGTGTCCAAACTACCGGTGTCACCGTGGTGTGGATATATATTAAAACGGATTATAAACGGATTATATACGGATTATTTACTGTTTGGTGAGTATATTTGAATTATGTCAATATCAATTACTGGTGAAGGGATGCGGAGCCCATGTGGTCATGCTGTGCACCTATGGGATTCGCATCCGACCTGCGTTGTGTGCACCAAATGCACACAGGCTTCACCTTGCGAGTACTGCTCGACATGGCCTATTTCCATTTGGAAAAAGGTCGTGCGGAGTAAGACTCGTAAAAGCAGGAAGATAAAGAAGACCCCTAAGAGGGTGCCTTTATCTTCATCGAGTGAGGCAGAGTTCGAGGGGTTCTCCCAACCGGACTCTGCAACGGTGTTGAGCGAGTCGAAGGGCAATGCTGAGCCTTCTTCTCCGCTCAACACAGCCGTTTTTCCGCGCGCTGAGGAAATTCGGATGGTAGCTTTGGGTGAGAGTTGCTCCGTCGGGAAACTTCAGAAACCGTACGGAAACAGCGGGGAAAATGCTCAGCTGGATCATTTAACCGCTGAACCTCACCATCTGTCGCCTGGTGTCAGGGCTGGGCCTTCGAAAGAAGGAGTGCCTTTGGTAGCTTTCCGGGATAACCGCATGAGTTGTACCAATCCGACACCATACTCTGAGCTACAGCTGTCTTCGGACAGCTGCAGAGTACCGGTTACCTACGTCGGGGGACGTAGTGTTCCGGAGACTTTGTATAGTGCAGCTTCACTCCTGCCTATGCATAGTCAACCTGGGTTTTGTTGGGCTGAGCAACAAAACCCAAATACCGAGGCACGTCAGGTCACCGGGCAACCGGAGAGGAGTCATTTGTTAATGACGCGACCTGTCACCAGTCAGTCCGGGTTGGACTGGACTGGGCCAGTCAGTCACGTTGCCATGACTAGACCAGGTAATCGCTCACGTATCCGTGATGCGACAGGGCAAAGGTCCGATTGCAAGGACCCAGCCAGGCAAAAGGTTGATCGTTTAGCAGCGATTCATCCTGGCAGTCAGACTATCTTAATTGATTCGACGACTAGCCAAAATCGCGCGCATGGAGACATGCCGCATCAGGTCAGTAGCCCATTTCGTTATGGTGCTACGGGCCAATCGGTCACGCCTGTGAATACGACACAAACACCAGTGTCTTATGTAAACACAGGCCAACCGAGTAGTCAGGCATTTTTCAATGCCTCGTCTACACTGCCAGACGACTATGTAAACATGGCGCGTCCAGGCACGGGTTCTGTGGTGATAGACCGAATTGATTCAAATTATCGATCGATCTCTGCTCCACTACAGAATCAGAATAATTTTAACCCTGGTATTGCACCGGGTTCGATTATTCCTCTGTCTTCCATCGGGTATGGGGGTTACGAAAAATCTTTTTCTTCCCCTGGGGGGACAGTGTATGTCGCTAGAGAATACGCTGCCCCTCAATACCAGCCACCGGTCCATACTATGGAACCGTTAGGTGTTAGACAGGCCTACCGGGATCAGCATTACCCATTTCATGGGGATTCACTGCTCTCGGGGGGACACCTATTTGATAGGCAGTCCGGTTATAGGCAACCTCGGGATGGTAGCTTTGGGTGAGAGTTGCTCCGTCGGGAAACGTCAGACACCGTACGGAAACAGCGGGGAAAATGTTCAGCTGGAACGTTCAACCGCTGAACCTCACCATCTGTCGCCTGGTGTCGTGGCTGGGCCTTCGAAAGAAGGAGATGCCTTTGGTAGCTTTCCGGGAAACCGCAGGAATTGTACCAATCCGACACCATACTCCGAGCTACAGCGGTCTTCGGACAGCTGCAGAGTACCGGTTACCTACGTCGGCGGACGTAGTTCTCCGGAGACTTGGTATAGTGCAGCTTCACTCCTGCCTATGCACAGTCAACCGGGTTTTGTTTGGGCTGCACAACAAAACCCAAATGCCGAGGCACGTCAGGTCACCGGGCAACCGGAGAGGAGTCATTTGTCAATGACTCGACCTGTCACCAGTCAGTCCTTTTTGGACACGACCGGGCCAGTCAGTCACGTTGCCATGACTAGACCAGGTAGTCGCTCACTTAGCCGTGATGCGACAGGGCAAAGGTCTTATTGCAAGGACCCAGCCAGGCAAAAGGTTGATCATTTAGCAACGATTCATCCTGGCAGTCAGACTTTCTTAAATGATTCGACGACTGGCCAAACTCGCGCGCATGTAGCCATGCCGCATCAGGTCAGTAGCCCATTTCATTATGGTGCTACGAGCCAATCGGTCACGCTTGTGAACACGACACAAACACCAGTGTCTTGTGTAAACTCAGTGCAACCGAGTAGTCAGGCATTTTTCAATGCCTCGTCTACACTGCCGGCCGGCTATGTAAACATGGCGCGTCCAGGCACGGGTTCTGTAGTGATAGACCGTATTGATTCAAATTATCAGTCGATCTCTGCTCCACTACAGAATCAGAATAATTATAACCCAGGTATCGCACCGGGTTCTATTATTCCTCTGTCTTCCATCGGGTAGGGGGGTTACGGAAAATCTTTTTCCTCCCCTGGGGGGACAGTGTATGTCGCTAGAGAATACGCTGCTCCTCAATACCAACCACCGGTCCATACTATGGAACCGTTAGGTGTTAGACAGGGTTCAACGGCCTACCGGGATCAGCATTACCCATCTCATGGGGATTCACTGCTCTCGGGGGGACACCTATTTGATAGGCAGTCCGGTTATAGGCAACCTCTGGATCAGAATACATTGCGTCATTCAGTGAAAGAGAGGTCGAAACCGTCCAATACGGTCAGTTCGGCCCCGGCAGAAGTTTTTGCATGGCCGTCCTCTGCTGCGGAGAGGGGGCCTGCTTCGCAAAATCTTCGGCAGAACATGGATTTTCTGATTTATCCCTGTCTGAGTCGGACATAGATCTACCGGTTGGAATACCGAGTAGACAACCTCAGAGGAGTACCTACAACCCTACATCTTCGTCTGACGATAATGAGGGAAATAGGTCAACTTCCGATGAGGAGCCAGCTGTAGAGCGTTGGTCTCTTCAGCAGGCTATTGACGAAGTATTTCGGGTGGTGCCGAATACTTCATGCCCTAAGGTTGACGCTCCCCACGTCGCAAAACCTTTCGAGCCTAGAGGAACTTAATGTACAAGCTTTTCGCCAGTGCACTTGCTTCCTCAAACTAACAACTTGGGCAGGTTGTTAGACCAATTGCAGTCGACCAGGTCTCTAGAGGCTATACCTCCAGGCTGGTCGGTCCCAGGACCCATTTCTAGGAAATGGGTCAACTCTAAGGCGTATTCTACGTCTAAGGAGTTCTTCCCGGTCAAAGTGCCAGCTTTAGACGGGGATGCAGCTACACTGGGGTTAACTGCACCCGCTTCTGTCCAGGTCTCTTTTAAGATACTAGAGAAGTGGGAGGCCAGAGCAAGACTGGGTGTATTGGTGTCATCTCATGACAACCATTTCGCAGTCGCTCTGTCTTTGTTGTTGAAAGAGGAGAATATCTCTAGCCTAGGGGCTAACAGAATTCTCGAAGCTTTCGACACAGGCAACAGGCATCTCATGGCACTGAATCTTCAGACCATCACAGAGATACTGTCCATGAGGAGGGACGCAGTTATAGTTGCTCCTAACTCATTGCTACGTACTAGCAAGGACAGCCTGAAAGCAGCACCATTGGAGTCGAAACAACTCTTTGATGGAAGGATTGCTGCGGTGACAGCTTCTGATGCTTCAGAACAGTCGACGCCTTTCGGCGAACGCAGCTAAGGCTTTTGCGCAGGGCCAGAAACGTTCAACGTATTCTGCGAATGTGGGTAGTTCTAAGAAACCCAACCCAGCAAAGAAGCCAAAACGGTATGTGAAGGCGTTTCAGCCTAAACAAACCCCTTCCACGGGTCAGAATCGGCTAAACCGAAGCGCCCCTATCAGGGTACTAACATCGGCAGCCTGCTAGAGTTAACACGAATCCGAAGCCGCAGCCCTAGGGATTCGCTCCTCTCTATGACAATCCCAAGGTCGGAGATTAAAGTCGGGGGCCGCCTGTCTTTTATCACGGAGGAGTGGGAAAGGGTATCTGATTCCTTTCATTCCCCCCCCTCCTCTGACAGGCGTGCCGATCGACATTTCGTCTCGTCATCCGGCCATGTCAGAGGTGATTTCATCGCTTCTGAAAAAGAATGCCATAGAGAGCGTTCTCAACCCCAATTTTCGGGGTTTCTACAGCCGTCTTTTTCTTGTTCCGAAGAAAGACGGCAAGTGGAGACCGGTTATAGATTTATCTGCGCTAAATCTATTGATTCCGGTCGATAAATTCAAAATGGAGTAGACCCGCTCCATCCGAGTTGCAATTCGGAAAGGCGACTGGGCGGTCTCTCTAGACCTAACACACGCCTTTTTATCGCATCCCGATCGCTTCCTCCTCGGGGAAATACCTTCGGTTTGTGATAGAGGGAGAAGTGCTCCAATTTCAGGGCTCTTCCCTTCGGCCTCAAGTCCGCCCCTCGAGTGCTTACGAAGATATCAGGGCATGGGAGCATTTCTTCGTATGGAAGGACCCCAACTTCTTCAATACTTCGACGATTGGCTTCCCCACAGGACGGATCGTGTACTTCTTTTTCACGATCTATCCCTAGCCTGGCGGACCATTCTGCGGTTGGGTTTAATACCCAACACGCAGAAGTCGGAATTAATTCCGTCATAGAGGTTCACGTTCGTGGGTATGACGTTTTTCACCGACTTAGCGGTAATTCGAGTACCTTCGGACAGAGTCTATTCACTAATACAGAATAGACAACTATATTCCACTCATTCGGCAGTGGACGTTCAGAATTCGCAAAGGAATAATAATAATTACTCCCCGAGTTCATAATGAGGCTGAGAACCATTTCGTCAACTTCCGGTTTCACTTCTGGAAGGAATTTCTGGAAGGGAAGATGATGACAGAACACTTCTCTGGCCCAGAGACCGTGGTTATACGTCCTTCTGGCCTGCCTATCGACATAACCGTTACATCTTCCTTAGATATAGACAGTTCTTACCGATTGATGTTAATAAGGTAGGTCAATCTCTCTGAACGTTTGTCGACGGCTACCGCAAGCTTCTTAAGTTTTACTGAGAATTATAAATTCGTATTGCTTGGCGAACACTAACAGGGAAGTGAGTTCTTTGCTTTCAGTAGAAATGAATTACATTAAGTTTCACAGACTGATGGTTAGAATTAGAAAAAACCCAATTGTAGGAGTTAACTCCAAAATAGGATTTGTCTTGCGTCCTTTGGTCGCTTACAAGAGCTCCATACGAACTCTTGAATCGACGTCTTTAAAGTTTTTTTTTACTTATAAAACCGTCTTTTTATTAGCTTTAACTACAGATCGTCTCTGTAGAAACCGGGCAGATCAGAGTCAATGAATCTGATGGCTCCTTACTCTACTGTGTCAACAAGGGTTCCTGTCTAAGAACCAGTTGCAGTCGGTCCTGCCTGGGTCCCCTTGTGGCTTCACAGCGAGTGGTTTGCTAATTCACATAATCCAACACATAAATAAAGTGAATACCGATTGAACCTGTATTCAATCCCCTCTTTCCCTTTATACATCCGTTGGAATCAAGTATGTTTGTTCTTAAAAAAATATGGAATAATATACTACAACGTACCTGGAACGACAGTAAGTATTGGTCGAACCTCCCGTCCTATGCTACGAAGTCATCAGGTATTAAATGACTGGTAATGTATTTTTGATATAAAAATGAAGTTTTTTAAAGTAAAACATATTTTTATTAGAAAATACTTACCAGTCATTTATAGAGTCCCACCTCCCAACCCCGCGTCGTCACCAATACTTAACGGTGAATGAAAAGTGACTACCCGCTCACGTGCGCGCCTGTACTTCCGGGCGGCCGTGTATGTCACGGATACGTGAGGGATATGCTAGCGTGGGCGTTTTTTTTGGGATAATTAAGGTGTATAGAGATGATATATCAGGTATTAAATGACTGGTAAGTATTTTCTAATAAAAATATGTTTTACTTTAAAAAACTTCATTTTTGGTTTGGCTAATTTACGAATGCTCACAAAGGCAAACATAGAGTAAAGAAAAAAAATCCGATTATTCAAGCTTATAATAGAAAATAACAAGTTGTGTAAGTGTAAATATCATATTTAAAGTGTACACAATTATTTAGATATCACTACGCCAATATAGCACTGAACCGCGCAATTACCCTTTGTAAATTGTAACCCTTTTTTCCCTCTCGGCAGAGATGTAAACATCCACTCGCCCGCTAGCATAAGCGAGTGGAATAAAGGATCGGCTAGTACGAAATTCTAGGCGCTAGTCCATACATATTCGTTCATGTCCTTATTCATAAAGATAGTATGAATTGCTAAGCCTTTTCTTTCTCTTTCTCTCAGTCCATCTATTCCTTCGACAACGATTAACTTTGCATTTTGGATAGGTGCTTTCGACAAGGTCCGCGTCTAAAGAAAAAAAATTCATCAAATGATTTGAGCGCTTTAAATCAGTTGTTTATAAAGCGTTTAGAATACTTTGACTTCGTTATGATTTTGACGCGATTCAAGATTTTGACGCGATTATTTCGTTCATAGAGTTGATTACTAACAGATGACTAAGTTGATGATGGAAAGAACATTAACAAGTTAATTTAAGCTAAAACATGCACAGGCAGGCGAATGTTTCATTAGGATAAGTGCAACACTCAATTCCCAATCCTGCTTGCCCTTTAACAAATCACAACCCACCCCACAATATAAAAACTCTGCAGCAGACGAATTAAAAAAAATCTGAGCAAAGATACAGAAAATCACATTTATTGGAAGTGTAATCATTGAATATAGTTGAAAACATTGTTGCAAAAGGAGAGAGCTTGTTATGAGCAATTTCTTCTTCTGCATCAATGTTTTCAAAAGTCGTCGGCTGCAATTACGTATGCAAGTGGGAAAGGTTTAAATAAGAAACACTTTTTCAAATGATAGTCAGTTGGCTATTCTAGTATATAATGTCCGTCTTAAATAATAATGACAAAACTTTCAAAAAACAAGAAATTTTTTACAATTTAATTGAAAACATATTTAATCAAAGTTGGGAAAGTTGTCCCTTTCCGTGCTTTTTTTATGAGAGTTCAAATCACAAGCAAAACTTATGGGACAGAGTTGACAAATAACACATTGACACAATTTCAGATTTAGGCTTTGTTTCTGTCAAACTGCTGAAGAAGACAACACTGAGACACACATTTTGATTAAAAGTTTATTTAAAAAAAGGAATAATTTTATTTATGATAAACAACATTACAATGATGGTGTAGAAAATACATGTCAACAATACATTTTTCAATTTCTACATTCATTGCACAGACCAAATCTTAGCAAGTTTGAAATTATGGACCTCTCAGCACATTTTTTTCTCAATTCATTACTTCTTGGCAGGATTTTACTGCTAAAATGGATGATTTTTTTTAATTTTTGGCCGGATTGCTCTAGCAATTCCGGTCTATAGATTGGCGATGTCTGTCTCTCCGTCTGTCTGTTCGTCAACATTTTGGTTAAAGTTTCAGGTTGAGGCAAAATCTCAGCACTGGAAAGGGTTACACACTTGAAACTTTGCATGAAGGTAACCGGTAAAATAAATATTCATATATGCACTTCTGTATCTCTTCTTAAACGATCGCAATTCTACCTTCAGTACTTTGTACTTTGATTTTTTATTTTGCCACAATGTTTTCAAAGATTTTCTGATGCAAATGCATCAAAATGTGTGTGGGATAGGATTAACCCATACACAAACAAACAGCAGCTGCTGCTGTCACCTTATGACCAGTGTTATTTTCCCGCATTGTTTATTGTTTGCATACTTAATAATTGCCAAGCACACCTTTTGGATTTACATGTAATTTGATTGATGACATTATGTATACTAGCAGATGTCCTGCCATAGGTAAAATAAAATCATCACCTGTTGATTGTGGGACAATTGTCATTGAAAAGAAAAGGGTTAAATTATCAACTATTTTAAACTTTGTATCTGATAGCTTGATTAATATTAGCTGAAAGCTTCTTTCTCAATCAATGTAAAATGAAGAAGTTTTAACTAATTTTACTTTAACTCAGCCTTTCCCACATACAACAAATCTGCAGGAAACAATCTTTGGAAATGTTTCGAAAAATCAGTCTATAAAAAATGATTTTGAAAGTAGAGTTAAAAACATTGTGGCAAAAGGGAAATTTCTCATGAAGTCGGCTGCTGCGGAGGTGTCAGAAAGTACCTGTATGTGGGAAAGGGTAAAATAATAATTGATGTAAAGAGACTGACTAATTTAACCCTTTCCCATATATAGATAAAATCTGCTTCAGACAATAAAGAAATATTTTTTTAGTTATAATTATATATAACCATATTTTTGCTTATATATCTTTGAACCTGCAGACTGTTTGGTAAGATTAATTGATGAAGAAATTCTGATGCATCTGCAGTAGATGACTACAAAATATGTTCAAAGTTGTCTGCTGCAGAATTGTCATATGAGGGAAAGGGGTAGGCTCTATTAATGAAGATAATATTATGTTCCTTAGAAGCATTATCAAATGTGGGTAAAAAACATACATGAAGTACAACTTGGTGCTCCCATATCCTTCTTTGTGCTACTCGATATGTTGTTTAACCCGTTCCCTCATACAACAATTCTGCAGCAGACGACTTCGAACATATTTTGTCAAATAATACACAATCTCTATAATTGAATGTATGTCTAAAAGTGGAAAACATTGTGGCAAAAGGAGAAATTGTTCGTTTGAGCAATTTCTTCTTTTGTCACTATGTTTTCAAAAAGCCGTCTGCTGCAGAGGCGTCAGAAAGCATCTACATTAGGGAAAGGGTTAAATTAACCCGTGATTTCTGCAAAACAACAAATCAGCAGCTGGTGACTTTGAATGCATTCAGGCAAATATATGAAAGATATTGTATCATTATAGAACACAGTTGGAACACAGTTGAAACACTCATTATAGAACACAGTTGAAAGCATTAATTGTTGCAATTGGATGGCTTCAAGCAAAATAGGTGTAACTACATCTAGTTACAACCAACTTGCATGAAGCAATTCAAATGGAGAAATTATGCTTTACAAGCAATTTCTCATGTTTTTATGAGTTATCTGATGTGTCAAATTGTGTCTGCAAGTAGAAAAGGGTAAATGTAGCTTTAAAGGTCATCTGTACAAACCTGGAACTCACCATAAACAGCACTTCAGAATATTTTTACATAGAAGTATGAGATTTCTATTGAAGTTCTATCATTACATCATCCGTGATGATATGGTAAGAGCATCTGTCTTGAGAGCGGGCCTGTCGGTTCAGACCAAGGACTTAAAAATTGCTTCTAATGGCTTCCCTCTTTTGCGCTCAGGGTTGAAGGGGTAGCCTTTAGTAACGACTGATGCATCAGTGTCAGGATAAATAATGCTGGTAGTACTGGTATTTTTATATCAAAAATACATTACCAGTCATTTAATACCTGATATATCATCTCTATACACCTTAATTATCCAAAAAAAACGCCCACGTTAGCATATCCCTCACGTATCCGTGACATACACGGCCGCCCGGAAGTACAGGCGCGCACGTGAGCGGGTAGTCACTTTTCATTTTTGGATTCACCGGAGTAGTCGATAAGAAAAATTTATATTATTATTTCTTCTTCCAATTAACTCTTTTGTTTTATAAGGCCCTGCCTTATAATCATTTAATTGTCCAAAGATATTTTGTCTACATTAACGTCACAGCCGTAAATTATTTACTTTATTGCTGTATTTATTGTTTTGTAGCAGACGATACGCTGAGAAGCACGTGGTTTACCCCACCCGCTAATTTCAGTTACCGTCTTCGGGTGCGGAAGTCTTGCTGTTTTCAATACTTTTTCCCTACCCTGTTAGCGATAGTACATTAACTATTGCTGTATGAATTATTGACTGTCCTATTCAATATTTGTGAAAAAAAATTTGAAACAAATTTATTTTCAATTTACGTGTCCAAACTACCGGTGTCACCGTGGTGTGGATATATTAAAACGGATTATAAACGGATTATATACGGATTATTTCCTGTTTGGTGAGTATTTTTGAATTATGTCAATGTCAATTACTGGTGAAGGGATGCGGAGCCCATGTGGTCATGCTGTGCACCTATGGGATTCACATCCGACCTGCGTTGTGTGCACCAAATGCACACAGGCTTCACCTTGCGAGTACTGCTCGACATGGCCTATTTCCATTTGGAAAAAGGTCGTGCGGAGTAAGACTCGTAAAAGCAGGAAGATAAAGAAGACCCCTAAGAGGGTGCCTTTATCTTCATCGAGTGAGGCAGAGTTCGAGGGGTTCTCCCAACCGGACTCTGCAACGGTGTTGAGCGAGTCGAAGGGCAATGCTGAGCCTTCTTCTCCGCTCAACACAGCCGTTTTTCCGCGCGCTGAGGAAATTCGGATGGTAGCTTTGGGTGAGAGTTGCTCCGTCGGGAAACTTCAGAAACCGTACGGAAACAGCGGGGAAAATGCTCAGCTGGATCATTTAACCGCTGAACCTCACCATCTGTCGCCTGGTGTCAGGGCTGGGCCTTCGAAAGAAGGAGTGCCTTTGGTAGCTTTCCGGGAAACCGCAGGTTGTACCAATCCGACACCATACTCTGGGCTACAGCGGTCTTCGGACAGCTGCAGAGTACCGGTTACTTACGTCGAGGGACGTAGTATTCCGGAGACTTTGTATAGTGCAGCTTCACTCCTGCCTATGCATAGTCAACCTGGGTTTTGTTGGGCTGAGCAACAAAACCCAAATACCGAGGCACGTCAGGTCACCGGGCAACCGGAGAGGAGTCATTCGTTAATGACGCGACCTTTCACCAGTCAGTCCGGGTTGGACTGGACTGGGCCAGTCAGTCACGTTGCCATGACTAGACCAGGTAGTCGCTCACGTATCTGTGATGCGACAGGGCAAAGGTCCGATTGCAAGGACCCAGCCAGGCAAAAGGTTGATCGATTAGCACCGATTCATCCTGGCAGTCAGACTATCTTAATTGATTCGACGACTAGCCAAAATCGCGCGCATGGAGACATGCCGCATCAGGTCAGTAGCCCATTTCGTTATGGTGCTACGGGCCAATCGGTCACGCCTGTGAATACGACACAAACACCAGTGTCTTATGTAAACACAGGCCAACCGAGTAGTAGGGCATTTTTCAATGCCTCGTCTACACTGCCAGACGACTGTGTCAACATGGCGCGTCTAGGCACGGGTTCTGTGGTGATAGACCGAATTGATGCTAATTATCGATCGATCTCTGCTCCACTACAGAATCAGAATAATTTAAAGCCTGGTGTTGCAGCGGGTTCGATTATTCCTCTGTCTTCCATCGGGTATGGGGGTTATGAAAAATCTTTTTCTTCCCCTGGGGGGACAGTGTATGTCGCAAGACAATATGCTGCTCCTCAATACCAGCCACCGGTCCATAATATGGAACCGTTAGGTGTTAGACAGAGATCAACGGCCTACCGGGATCAGCATTACCCATCTCATGGGAATTCACTGCTCTCGGGGGGACACCTACTTGATAGGCAGTCCGATTATAGGCAACCTCGGGATCAGAATACATTGCGTCATTCTGTGAACGAGAGGTCGAGACCGTCCCATACGGTTAGTTCGGCCCCGGCAGAAGATTTTGTACGGCCGCCCTCTGCTGCGGAGAGGGGGCCTGCTTCACAAAATCTTCGGCAGAACATGGATTATTCTGAATTATCCATGTCTGAGTCGGACATTGATCTACCGGTTGGACGACCGAGTGATCAACCTCAGAGGAGTACACACAACCCTACATCTTCGTCTAACGATGATGAGGGAAATAGGTCTCCTTCAGATGAGGAGCCAGCTGTAGAGCGTTGGTCGTTTCAGCAGGCTATTGACGAAGTATTTCGGGTGGTGCCGAATACTTTATGCCCTAAGGTTGACGCTCCCCCACGTCGGAAAAACCTTTCTAGCCTAGAGGAACTGAATGTACAGGCTTTTACGCCAGTGCAATTACTTCCTGAAGCTAACAACTTGGGCAGGTTGTTAGACCAATTGCAGTCGACCAGGTCTCTAGAGGCTTTACCTTCGGGCTGGTCGGTCCCAGGACCCATTTCTAAGGAATGGGTCAATCCTAAGCCGTATTCAACGTCTAAGGAGTTCTTCCCTGTCAAAGTGCCAGCTTTAGACGGGGATGCAGCTAAACTGGGGTTAACTGCACCCGCTTCTGTTCAAGTCTCTACTAAGATTCTAGAGAAGTGGGAGGCCAGAGCAAGACTGGGTGTAATGGTGTCATCTCATGACAACCATTTCGCAGTCGCTCTGTCTTTGTTGTTAAAAGAGGAGAATATCTCTAGCCTAGGGGCTAACAGAATTCTCGAAGCTTTCGACACAGGCAACAGGCATCTCATGGCACTGAATCTTCAGACCGCCACAGAGATACTGTCCATGAGGAGGGACGCAGTGCTAGCTGCTCCTAACTCATTGCTAAGTGCTAGCAAGGACAGCCTGAGGGCCGCACCATTGGAGTCGAAACAACTCTTTGATGGAAGGATTGCTGCAGTGACGGTTGCTGATGCGTCAGAACAGTCTCGACGCCTTTCGGCGAACGCAGCTAAGGCTTTTGCGCAGGGCCAGAAACGTTCAGCGTATTCTGCGAATGTGGGTACTTCTAAGAAACCCAACCCAGCAAAGAAGCCAAAACGGGATGTAAAGGCGTTTCAGCCTAAACAAACCCCTTCCACGGGTCAAAAAGCGGCTAAACCGAAGCGCCCTTATCAGGGTACTAAGCATCGGCAGCCCGCTAGAGTTAACACGAACCCGAAGCCGCAGCCCTAGGGATTCGCTCCTCTCTATGACAATCCCAAGGTCGGAGATTGCAGTCGGGGGCCGCCTGTCATTTTTCACGGAGGAGTGGGAAAGTATCACAGAGGATCGTTGGATTTTATCTGTGATACAGGAAGGGTATCTGATTCCCTTCATTTCCCCCCCTCCTCTGACAAGCGTGCCGATCGACATGTCATCACGTCATCCGGCCATGTCGGAGGTGATTTCATCACTTCTGAAAAAGAATGCCATAGAGAGGGTTCTCAACCCCAATTCTCGGGGTTTCTACAGCCGTCTTTTTCTTGTTCCGAAGAAAGACGGCAGGTGGAGACCGGTTATAGATTTATCTGCGCTAAATCTATTGATTCCGGTCGAGAAATTCAAAATGGAGTCGACCCGCTCCATCCGAGTAGCAATTCGGAAAGGCGACTGGGCGGTCTCTCTAGATCTAACAGACGCCTATTATCACATCCCGATAGCTTCCTCCTCGAGGAAATACCTTCGGTTTGTGATAGAGGGAGAAGTGTTCCAATTCAGGGCTCTTCCCCTCGGCCTCAAGTCCGCCCCTCGAGTGTTTACGAAGATAATCAGTGTTGTGGGAGCCTACCTTCGCAGGAAAGGACCCCAACTTCTTCAATACTTCGACGATTGGCTTCTCCACAGGACGGATCGTGTACTTTTACTTCACGATCTGTCCCTAGCCTGGCGGACCATTCTGCGATTGGGTTTAATACCCAACACGCAGAAGTCGGAATTAATTCCGTCAAAGAGGTTCACGTTCGTGGGTATGACGTTTCTCACCGACTTAGCGGTAATTCAAGTACCTTCGGACAGAGTCGATTCTCTTTTACAGAAAATCGGTCTCGCACTGGAACAGGCTGCGGTAACAGCCCGATCCATGCTGTCACTTCTGGGTTCCCTGAGTGCAGCAGCCGACCTAGTCTTTCTAGGAAGGCTCCACATGCGACCCCTTCAGTTTCTTTTTCTGTCCCGGTGGCGTCCGTCTGTGGACTCACTGGATCAGGAGATAGCTCTGACGGATTTCTTCAAGTCCCACCTTCGGTGGTGGCTGGATCCGTTAATCTATCAGCAAGGGGTACCCTTACTCACACCACCTCCGGATCTGTACCTTTTTACAGATGCCAGTGCTGCGGGTTGGGGAGCTCATTTAGAGCCGCAGGGCCTAACAGCCCAGGGCATGTGGACAGCGGAGGAGAAGTGTTTTCACATAAACAACTTGGAACTGAGGGCAGTCCTGCTAGCCCTCAATCAGTTCGCTGCCTCCGTTGCGAACAAAACTGTTTTGTTGTCGACGGACAATACTACTGTTGTGTCGTACATTCGCAGGCAAGGAGGAACGCACTCCCATCTTCTCTTTTTAGAGACTTGGAAGTTACTCCTTTGGTGTCAGGCGACGTCGTTAGTACTTCTAGTAAAACACGTCCCAGGTCGTCTAAATGTCTTAGCAGACAGTCTATCCCGCCAGAACAAAATTCTTCCGGCGGAATGGACATTGAACCAGAGTGTGTTGAACTCAGTGTTCATGCGGATCGGGACACCCCTGGTGGATCTTTTCGCCACCAGAGTCAATCATCGGCTGCCACTTTATGTATCCCCGATGTACGATCCTGCAGCTTGGGCAGTGGACGCACTGACCCTCGATTGGAACCTCCTGTTCGGGTATGCGTTTCCCCCGTTCATACTGGTTCCGATCGTACTTCAAAAGGTTCTTCGCTCGCAACAGTGCAAAATACTGTTGATAGCACCCTGTTGGCCCCAGAGGTCGTGGTTCAGCGACCTCCTGGCCTGTCTCTCGGCAAATCCAATACGACTTCCTATTCGAGAAGACGTACTGTTTCAGCAACCAGGTCGGCGTCTTCATCCCAACCTGGCAATGCTACATCTTCACGCCTGGACATTATCAAGCGTTCTGTCCGAGAGAGAAACTTTTCTCAAAAAGTTGCCTCTCGTATCGCACAATCAAGAAGACGATCCACTAGAATCGTTTATGATTCCAAGTGGAGAGTTTACTCAGATTGGTGTGGTACAAGGTCGGTCAATCCGGAGTGTCCCTCTGTAACTCGGATTGCCGATTTCCTTCTTTTTCTTTTCGAAGAAAAACAACTGGCAATTAGTACGGTGAAAGGCTACCGTTCTATGTTATCGAACACGTTTAAGTTCATTGGGGGAGAGAGTATCGGTTCAAATCCGTTTCTCTCGGAACTTATACGCTCGTTCGAATTAGAGAAACCCGTTTGTAGGAGTTTAACTCCAAAATGGGATTTGTCTTGCGTCCTTTGGTCGCTTACTAGAGCTCCATACGAGCCTCTAGTATCGGCGTCTTTAAAGTTTCTAACTTATAAAACCGTCTTTCTTTTAGCTTTCGCTACAGCTCGTCGAAGGAGCGAATTACATGCTCTTTCAGTAGAAACAGGGCACATCAGATTCAATGAGTCTGATGGCTCTTTTACTCTACTCTGTCAACCAGGGTTCCTGGCTAAAAACCAGTTACCTTCGGTTTCACCTTCGCCGATCACAGTTCCCAGCCTTTCGGCGACCTGTGGTCCTTCTGATTCCGACAGAACCCTTTGTCCCGTTAGGTCTCTTAAGCATTATCTTAAGAGAGTTGAAGGGACTCGGGGTCGGAGAAAGAGGTTATTTCTTCCTCTTATAGGTTGTAAAGATATTTCGGCGGCATCTATTTCCCGCTGGATATCTATTACTATAAAATTAGCTTATAAAGACCTGTCTAGTCGAGATCTCTCGTTTCTGCGGATTCGTCCGCACGAGGTTAGAGCTCTCTCTACAAGTTGGGCATTCTCTAATAATGTTCCTCTTGAAGAGATTCTTCAAGCGGCAGTATGGAAGTCGCAATCTACCTTTTCGTCTTTCTACTTACGTTCTATGGCTAGTCAGTCAGATAACTTGTTCTCTCTGGGTCCCCTTGTGGCTTCTCAGCGAGTTGTTCGCTAATTATTATAATCCAACACATAAATAAAGTGAATACTGATTGAAACTGTATTCAATCTCCACTATCACTTTATACTACCGTTGGAATCAAGTATGTTTGTTCTGAAAAATATGGAATAATATACTACTACGTACCTGGAACGACAGTAAGTATTGGTCGAACCTCCCGTCCTATGCTACGAAGTCATCAGGTATTAAATGACTGGTAATGTATTTTTGATATAAAAATGAAGTTTTTTTAAAGTAAAACATATTTTTATTAGAAAATACTTACCAGTCATTTATAGAGTCCCACCTCCCAGCCCCGCGTCGTCACCAATACTTAACGGTGAATGAAAAGTGACTACCCGCTCACGTGCGCGCCTGTACTTCCGGGCGGCCGTGTATGTCACGGATACGTGAGGGATATGCTAACGTGGGCGTTTTTTTTGGATAATTAAGGTGTATAGAGATGATATATCAGGTATTAAATGACTGGTAAGTATTTTCTAATAAAAATATGTTTTACTTTAAAAAAACTTCATTTTACCCAGGAAACGCTGTGATTTCACAGAAAAACTGTTGAAAGTGGTGTAAAACACCATTAACCCTTTCCCTCAAATAGACGCTTTCTGACGCCTCTGCAGCAGACAGCTTTCTGAAAACATAGTGACAAAAGAAGAAATTGCACAGAACGTGCAATTTCTCCTTTTGCCACAATGTTTTCCCCTTTTTGTCATAGGTTATCCATTCAATTATGGAGATTTTCTATGTTTTGACAAAATACGTTCAAAGTCGTCTGCTGCAGAATTGTCATATGAGGGAAACGGAAAGGGTTATTTAAAACACACAAATAAATCAGGCGAACGATTTAGGAGTATTTTGATGCACTTGTTCATATGAACATGTTTTTATATTGCCTGAATTTGCAGGATTACTCATGATGATCACTTTTCTGTCATCAGCCTGTCTGTCTGTCTGTTAATTATGTCTCCCCCATTACATGGGGGTGACATATTGTTTTTGCCCGTTCCGTCCGTCCTTCCGTCCGTCCTTCCGTCTGTCACACTTGTTTCCGCTCAATAACTGAAGAACGCTTGGGCGTAGGAACTTCATACTTGGTAACAGAAGGTCAAAGGTCAAGGTCATGGTGACCTTGTGAGGTAAAAAATGGTTTCCGCTCAATAACTGAAGAACGCTTTGGCTGAGGAACTCCATACTTGGTATGCAGGTTGGCCATGCCTAGTAGAAGACCCCTATTGATTTTGAGGTAATTACGTCTAAAGTCAAGGTCACAGTGACCATGAGCTTGAAAGGTCACAGTGACAATGAGCTGATAAATAGTTTTTGCTTGGGCCCAGGAACTTCATACTTGATGTGCAGGTTGGTCACCACCAGAAAATGACCCCTATTCATTTTAAGGTCACTAGGTCAAAGGTCAAGGTCACAGTGGTCAAGGTCACATCCGCACACTTGTTTCCGCTCAATAACTGAAGAACGCTTGGGCATAGGATATTCATACTTGGTATGCAGGTTGGTCATGACCAGTAGATGAATCCTATTGATTTTGATGTCAGAAGGTCAAAGGTCAAGGTCATGGTGACCTTGTGAGGTAAAAGATGGTTTCCGCTCAATAACTGAAGAATGCTTGGGCCGAGGAACTCCATACTTGGTATGCAGGTTGGCCATGCCCAGTAGAAGACCCTATTAATTTTGAGGTCAAAGTCAAGGTCACAGTGACCTTGAGCTGAAAGGTCACAGTGACAATGAGCTGAAACATTGTTTTTGCTTAATAACTGTAGAATGCTTTGGCCATGGAAATTAATACTTGGTGTGCATGTTGGTCACCACCAGTAGATGACCCCTATTGATTTTGAGATCACTAGCTTAAAGGTCAAGGTCATGGTAACCTTCAGCTGAAAAATGGTTTCCTCTCAATAACTAAAGAAAGCTTATGTTGAGGAACTTCATACCTGGTGTGCAGGTTGGTCCTAACCAGTAAATGACCTTTATTGAATTTGTTTGATTTTGAGGTCACAAGGTCAAATGTCGAAGGTCACGGTAACCTTCAGCTGAAAAATGTGTTTTACTCAATAACTCAAGAACGCTTATACCCAGGAAGTTCACTTACTTGGTGTGCAGCTTGGTCCTAACCTGTAGATGACCCCTATTGATTTTGATGTCAGTGGGTCAAAGGTCAAGGTCGTGGTGACCTTTGGCTGAAAAATGGTTTCCGCTCAATAACTGAAGATTGCTTGGTCACCAGCAGCAAATGACCCCTATTGATTTTGAGGTCACTAGGTCAAAGACCAAGGTCATGGTAACCCTCAGCTGAAAAATGGTTTCCGCTCAATAACTGAGGATTGTCAATGTTGCTTCATCTCCAGTCCAAAACTAAAAAATTCATCTCCATCATTTCTTTTCCTCCCCTACGACCACACAAATGGGGAGACAAGCGCTTTTTCAAAAAAGCAATCTCTAGTTACATATTTACTTATCCCTTTTCCCACTTGTAAATGCATTTTGAAGCATCTGCAGTAGATGATTTTTGAAAACATTTAGCAATAGAAGAAATTGCTCATGATGAGCAATATTTCTCCTTTTGCCACAATGTTTTCAACTATATTCAATAATCACACTTTCATTTTGAGAAATTTTTGATTTTTTTTATATACATTTTCAAAGTTGTCTGCTGCAGATTTGTCATATTAGGTGGGAAAAGGTTCATTGGCAGGCCAACACACTCTTGTGTTTAAAGGGAGACAATCCACATCTCCATTAACATGAAGAGCTAGATATGTCCTAATTGCCCCCCTTTGTTGAAAAGTGGCAGGATTTTTAAACCATTAAAAAAAATACAACAAATCTCCATAGACGACTTTGAAAATGCCTCTGAAGAAATATGGAAGCTCTCTATAAGTGATTGTAGAATTGTTCAATAAAATTGTTCATTCCCCCTAGAATGGAAAATGATTAGTTAATCATTAGAAAGAATCATTGGTCGAGTTCAGGAATTCAAACTCTGCACCCCCGGATTGATGGCCTTTGTCATTACAGACTAAGCCATTGCTGCTTGTCCCATTCCTTATGAATAATTCAAAGAAGCATGTACCTAAAGCAATTTTATAAACAAGTTACAAAACTGTTATGCTTGTAAATATTACTAGACAAAATTAACCTGATCCTGCACTTTGTAGTTTTGTATAAAGATGCAAATTATTAGGACACACTTGTTATTTCATCAATCAGTGTTGCAGGGTTAGCATGACCACTGACCAGCTGGGGTCAGGATAAATGGACCAGTAGTACTGGTAACTTTTTCAGCAAATTCTGTGATATAAAAATTGTTGAATGCGACGTAAAATGCCAAACAATCGTTAAATTATTTCATAAAATGTTTATTGTGGTATAAACAAATGTTTTAACCTTTTCTCACTTATGGATGCATTTTAATGCATCTTCAGCACACAACTTTTGAAACAATTGTGGCAAATAGAGCAATTGCTCATGATAGACAATTTCTCCTATTGCCACAATGTTTTCAATTTTATTCAGTTATTATACTTTCATTTAACCCTTTCCCACATACAACAAATCTGCAGCAAACAACTTTGTAAACATAGCGACAAAACCCTGAAAATCTCCATATAAGATAGCTTAATAATAATGTTAAATAAAGTTGAAAACATTGTGGCCAAAAGAGCAATTTCACCTTTGGCCGAAATGTTTTCAGAAGTGGGAAAGGGAAAGATTTTGCCATAATTTTTTGTCCATGTCTTTTTGAATGAATGTATATTGTTTTATGGCGCGTCGACAGCTAAGGTCATTTAGCGCACAATTCAATTTAATTATTCATGATCCCTGGGTAAACAAACCAGTACTAGGCTAGAAAATGTGCCTTGCCCAAGGGCACTCCACCATGTGCCGCGACTGGGGATCGAACCCGGGACACCCGGTTTCGAAATCCCCGACGCTAACCACTTGACCACAGCGGATTCCTGTCTTTTTGAAGCAGTCTTCTGAAATTTTGTTGTATGTGGGAACGGGTTAAAGTTGATAAAGCATGTACATCTTCACCCAAAAGGTCTGAATCAGGATCAGGTCAATATTGTAGAAGTTTACCTATTTATCTATCCAATTTGTAATTTTCTCATACCCAGCCTTGCTTAATAATAGATTCTGTCAATGAGAATCATTGTAGGTGATTCAGATAAGACGATAACCAATTTACCCTTTCCCAAATACCACAATTCTGCAGCAGACGACTTTGAACATACGGAAAATCTTTTCGAAATAAAATAATTATTATTGACTTCAGTTGCTCACATTGTTGGACATTGTGAGCAATTTCTTCTTTTGCCACAATGTTTTCAAAATTCGTCTACTGCAATTTTAACCCTTTCCCTCATATAGACGCTTTCTGACATTTCTGCAGCAGACAGCTTTTTGAAAACATAGTGACAAAAGAAGAAATTGCACAAAACGTGCAATTTCTCCTTTTGCCACAATGTTTTCCACTTTCAGCCATGTTGATTGGTGTAAAAAACATTACCTCCAGGTGTTGAGGTTAAGAAAATAAAATTTTGATATTCTAATGGTACATACAAATTTCTTTGGTGACCTTCTAAGTCACATTAATTTGACTAAAGATAGGGTATTGATTATCTTGATGATTTTGGCCTAATGGCAGTGGAGCGGTACTGGCCCTCTTGGACCTCTTGTTCAGCACTGTTTTCAAAAGGCAACTGCTGTAGATGCGTCAAAGTCTGTCTTTGCATGTTGGAAAAGGTTAACTCTGCAGTACTACAAAAACATCACATACATGTACATGTCAGTATAAGAATTAAGGTTCAAGTTGCAGCACATTGCGGCTAAATGAGGATAAATTGCCTGTAATGAGCAAGCAAGTTATCCTTTTGCTACAGTATTATTTTCAGCTTTAAACAATAATCAGCTTCTATTTTTAGAGATTTACAATATTTTGATATAATGTTTTTAAAAATGCATTCTGCATAATTTTCATATGTGGGAAAAGGCTAACCAAGAAAGCGAAAGAATTCAAATATAATTGGTTATATAGAATGAAGTAAAAAGAAAGAGGAAGATATTGATTGAACCAAATAAGTAGCATCTTATGGGGGGAAACTTAGATGAATTGTGTATAGTTTTCGAATCTGTCATTTCTGAGAATCATGATTCTTGAAAATATGGCAGATTTCCAGTCAATTTCATCGGATAAAGTCAAATTGATTTGACTTGAAAGTCTGTTAGAATCTAGTCAAAGACTTACAAAAATATTGTTGAAAAAACAGTCATTGCACTTTCTCCTTTCCCCACATACACATACTTTATGACTCCTTTGCAACAGGTGACATTTGAAAACATTGTGGAAAAAGAAGAAATTGCTCATAATGAGCACTTTCTTCTTTTGCCAAGATGTTTTCAAATCAATTCAATAATCATACTTTCATTTATAGAGATTTTCTATATTATTACTTGTCTGCTGCAAATTTGTTGTATGTGGAGAAGTCTTAACTGTTAAATCTAGCCAAGTTCATTTTCTGCTTCAGTATGCATCAAAAACATTGGTGAAAAAATATCACTTTCGTTTTTAACCCTATCCCTAAAAGTGACACCATAACATTTCTGAAATCCCAGCATACGTTTATCTCTAGGGGAGAGACATTTTTGAGAAGAGAAGAGATTCTGTGGATTTTAACAAATTGAGGGGGTCATAGAATTCTAATTAATTATGTCTGCATCATCTACAGTCATACATCATACATAGAGTTTAACCCTTTCCCATATTAGACACCTTTTGAAGCATCTGCAGCAGAAAACTTTGGAAATGATTGTGGCAAAAGGAGAAAATGCTCAATACAAGCAATTTCTCCTTTTTGCCACAATCTTTTCAACGGTTTTCAGTAATGATACCAAAATAGATAATTTACAGATATTATCCAAGATGTTTTTAAAGCTGTCTGCTGCTGATCTGTTGTATGTGGGAAAAGGTTTATTGTACAGCTCAGGCTTGTACAGGAAACTTCATCAATCTCAAAATAGATGTCGAAATTACGCATTTTTAGTTTATAAAACAAACACAATTTAAATGGGATGTCAAACAGATAGAAATTTCAGTTAATCACAGCTATTCAACTTGCGGGTGATTTTGTTTTGGTCAGGTGTGTACTTTTTACATACATTTGTAACATTTACAAAGAAATTTACACATGTTTTGTTACAGACAAAAAAAAGAACAAAAATAATGTAACCGGATGTGAAATTGTATAATATTGCACACCTGATCAAAGTACATGTACTTTACATTTTTTGTGTATTTTAAATCACTGAATCAGCGAAAAGAAAATACACTCTGAATATATTGTATATAATGGTAATCTGTAATGTTGTAGTGTTGATAGAGAAGGATATTGCATTGACAAAAATCATAACCATATCTAGATTTACATTCAATTCATAATTTTTTTGTTGTACTCGAATGAAGCAATGTCTCTCTCTTAGACGGTTCATTTGAGTACCCACTAATACATAAAGTACACCCCTTATCAAGAGACCGCCTTGATGGTGTAGTGGTAGATTGCCCTCCTCGGGTGCCGGAGGTTGTGGGTTTGATTCCCGGCTGGGTCATACCAAAGACTTTAAAAATGGTACCTTGGTGCTCAGGGTTGATGTCAGGATATACCTGAAAAAGTGTTGAAAGTGGCGTAAAACACCAATCAAACAACCCCTTATCAAGAGCTCAGGATGGAGAAAGATTTGCTTGGTATCTCAAAAATAAGTTTCTAAGATTTGACAGAATCAATTTCCTGTCTCGCAAAGTTGTGAGTCTTAGACTCGTCATACAGTGATCTTTTATACAGAGACTTGTCAATATTTTGCCTGTATGTTTTCAGAGTCGTCTGCTGCTGTATTGTTGTATGTGGGAAAGAGTTAAAATGATTCAAAGAGATTTGTTTGCGTTATTCTATATTGCTTATAAAATTGTAAGATCTTATATATATTTATCCCATTGATGATTTAAAAAAATCATACCATATTTGAGCCACGATAGCTCAGTCTGAAATGGCGAGGGCTATCAATCTAGGGATCGTGTTTTTGAACCCCCGGCTCAGCCATTCATTCTTTCAAATCATTTATTATAGCACCTGATACATAGTATATGGGGGCTATATAGGAGTCACGCTTGTCGGTTTGTTGGTCCGTTAGTCGGTCCGTTGGTCTGTGGACATTTCTTGTGAACACTATTTCTCAGCAACCCTTGGTCAGAATTCAATATACATGTAACTTCACAAGAATGATTGATACCAAGCCTAGTTGTGCATATTGTCGGCGTGTTGCACTGGAATTATTATGTCTCCCCCATACATGGGGGTGACATATTGTTTTTGCCCCTTCCGTCCTTCCGTCTGTCACACTTGTTTCCGCTCAATAACTGAAGAACGCTTGGGCCGAGGAACTCCATACTTGGTATACAGGTTGGCCATGCCCAGTAAAAGACCCCTTTTGATTTTGAGGTCAGTACGTCTAAAGTCAAGGTCAAAGTGACAATGAGCTGAAAAATTGTTTTTGCTTAATAACTGTAGTTAATACTTGGTGTGCAGGTTGGTCACCACCAAGCCTAGTTGTGCATATTGTTGGCGTGTTGCACTGTTATTATTTTTAAATGAGTTATGGCCCCTTGAATTTCTCATACATATGTATATTGTCAGGCACCAGCTGGGGGTATTCATCACCTTCAGTGATATTTCTAGTTGTGATTGACTATATGATTGGCATAAATCAGGTGAGCGATCCAGGAACATCTTGGCCCTCTTGTTAGATTTCTGGTTTGAAAGACAAAACAAACAAAAAAGTACCAAAAATTGATTCCAACTGAGAAATTGATTCAAGGGTGTTTGGACACCCATTATTACCATAGCAACAAACTCTTTCATCATCGGCCAATCAATAGTCAGGATCAATAATATATCAGTGATCCAGTTTCCCAATATTGCATTGCATGCCACCATAATGTTAGGGTTCCTTTCATTACCATTTACCTCATACTTTCTTCAGCTTTGAAAACAATTGCCAGGAAAAAAAGGTTTAGTACAGATTGTTTGGTGTTTACCGCCGCTTTCACCAATTTTTCAGTTATATCTCATTTTTCCTGGATAAGTTAGTAGTGCTACTGGTACATTTATCCTGACACCAGCGAGTCAGGCGTAAATGCTAACCCCGCAACCCTGAGTCAGAATGTGTATTGGGATAATATCTCGAACAAGTTCGATAACTTGCCATATCGCTTTAGTCAATCAAGAGTTATCGCCCTTTAATTATAGAAATTACCCTAATTTGGTCTTGTCAGCTCAATAACTTAATAAGCCTTTGTCCAATCATCACCAAATTTAGTCAGAATGTGTATTGGGATAATATCTCAGACAAGTTCGATAACTAGCCATATCGCTTAACTCAATCAAGAGTTATCGCCCTTTAATTATAGAAATTACCCAAAATTGGTCTTGTCAGCTCAATAACTTTAGAAGCCTTTGCCCAATCATCACCAAATTTAGTCAGAATGTGTATTGGCATAATATCTTGGACAAGTTTGATAACTAGCCATATTGCTCCAGTCGATAGAGAGTTATTGCCCTTTAATTATAGAAATTACCTAAAATTGGTCTTGTCAGCTAAATAACTTGTAAAGCCTTTATCCGATCATCACCAAATTTAGACAATATGTTTATGGGCAGAATATCTTGGTTACGTTTGATAACTTACAACGTTATCTTAGTCACTACACAATTATGTCCCTCGAAATGGCCAAAACTGTACTAACAGTGTCCGCTCTCTAAGTTTGGCTGACGTACAACCAATTACCACTATACTTGGTCTCAAAAAAACAGGACGGGCGTATTTTGTGACATTTGGCGCTGTTGTTCCATTTACAAAACTGCAGCATACGACTTTAACCCTTTCCCTCATATAGACGCTTTCTGACGCCTCTGCAGCAGACAGCTTTTTGAAAACATAGTGACAAAAGAAGAAATTGCACAAAACGTGCAATTTCTCCTTTTGCCACAATGTTTTCCACTTTTAGTCATAGGTTATCCATTCAATTATGGAGATTTTCTATGTTTTGACAAAATACGTTCAAAGTCGTCTGCTGCAGAATTGCCGTATGAGGGAAAGGGTTAACACTTTCTCCCGCATACAAAGAAATAGGGAATATCTCTATAAATGCTAGTATAATGACTGAAT
Organism: Serripes groenlandicus; assembly: GCA_031761405.1. Classification (NCBI taxonomy): domain Eukaryota; kingdom Metazoa; phylum Mollusca; class Bivalvia; order Cardiida; family Cardiidae; genus Serripes; species Serripes groenlandicus. Next base: position 169,782,579 of record JASEVX010000001.1, on the reverse strand, counting down.
TGAGTTGAAAACATTGTGGTGAAATTGCTCATCTTGAGCAATTTCTCTTTTTGCCACAACGTTTTCAAAAGTTTTCAAAAGTCGTCTGCTGCAGAGGCGTCAGCAAGCGTCTATATGTGGGAAAAAAGCTGGGCACCAATGTTGGAATTATCTATAATAGATGAAAGTATGATCATTGATAAGAGTTGAAAACATTGTGACAAAAGGAGAACTTGCTTATTATGTTTGCAAAGGTCATCTACAGCAGATGTGTTAAAGTGTGTCTGCACATGGGAAAGAGTTAACAAAAGGTGGGTTTAATAACAAGCATCATTGGGAAAGGAGAAACGGACTCATCATAAAGCATAATCAACTGCAGATGTTTCACAGTTCATATTTTATCATATATATATACAACAGGTTGACCTTTTCCCACACACAACATATCTGTAACAGATGACTTTGAGAATATCTCGGCAAAAATATGGAAAATATCTATTATTAAATGAACAATCATTGAATAAAATTGAAAACATTGTGCCAAAAAGGAGAAATTACTCATTTTTAGCAATTTCTCCTTTTGCCACAATGTTTTTAAAAGTCCCTTGCTGCAGAGGTGTCAGAAAGTGACTGTATGTGGAAAAGGGTTAATTATTTGTAAAGCTGTCAGTTACCCATTGTTATCTGACCAGCCTGTTGTTATTTCGTTGTCTCATGTCCAGGGGTCATTTGAGTTGACTAATTGTCCACCTGTTGATCATTTGACGCCCATGGACAAATTTGATGACATGTCTAGCTGTCATCGGCAGGTTACAGTTCAAATTAGTAAAACTCTTATGCATGTAAAGAATATTCTCAAAACTAAATCCCTAAAAAGTATTTAGCCAATATATAGCACCATACTGAAATCTGTTTTATTTAGACATAATGAAAATTTGAAATACTTTAGCCCTCCTTTCCCACATACAACAAATCTGAAGCAGATGACTGAAATATTGTATGCCAAAATGTTGAAAATCTCTATAAATGAAGGTATAATTACTGAAGAATGTTGAAAACATTGTGGCAAATGGAGAAAATCCTTGTTATGAGCAATTTCTCCTTTTGCCACAATGTTTTCAATAGTCATCTGCTGCAGAGACGTCAGAAAGCATCTATATGTGGGAAAGGGTTAAACCTTTTTTTACAACTTCCCATATGCTGATACTTTATAACGTGAAACTGCAGCCGTGCCCCGGTAGCTCAGTCCGTAGCGACGCGGGTCGTCAATCCAGGGGATGTGTTTGAAATCCCAGCTCGGCCAACATTCTTTCCGACGTTTGACAAAAGTCATTTTGACAAGTGTCATTCGTCTTCCACCAATGGGCTATCAGTCTATGTGGAAAAGCAGCCAGTTGCTTGGAAAGAATGTTGTATTAAGTACTGGTGTGAGAAAGCCAAGAAACATATGAGTAGGTGAACTGGCCGCCGTGATATATCTTAAAACTACAGCAGAATTGACTTTTGAACACATTGTGGCAAAATGAAAATTGCTCATTTTATTTAATATATAAAAGTTATCCTTTTGCCACAATGTCTGTAGATGTTTTAAATAATAATGCTTTCGATCATTTGTAGAGATTTTCCATATTATTTGTGTGCATGATGTTTTTGTAGTTATCGGCCTGTGACGTAATTACTGTATGAACGGAAAGGGTTGAATGATCTGCCTTTATCAAGTTTTCGGATATCATTATTATAAAAGGTTTAAATATTTTGTCAACTAAGAATTCTTTGAAAACATCATTGTAAGAGGAGAAATTGCTCAATTTCTCCTCCTGCCACAATTTTTCAACTCTTTTAAATGATTGTACTATCATTTATTAAAAGTTTCTATACTTTGGCCGTCATCTGCTTTGAAAAAATTAAAGTTAGAAGTTGTTTTATATTTAAAAAAGTAGTAGTATTTTTGTGTCACCTGCGTAGCATGGTAGGCACTTAGGGATTACTTTTTTTTTTGTCATGCGTCTGTCTGTCTGTCTGTCCATCCGTCTGTCTGTCTGTCGTCACACTTTTTCATCACGTTTTCAAATAACTTTTTTTCTACTTAAAGGATTACATTGAAACTTCTGACAAATGTTTATATCAATGTGTGTGATTGGTTCACAAAAGAGGGATACTCCAAATAGTTTTTATATCAGAGTTATTGCCCCTTTTCTGTCAAAAATTTAAATTTTCAAATTACTTTTTTTCTACTCAAAGGATTGGATTGAAATTTCTGACAAATGTTTATATCAATCTTTGTGATGTGTTCACAAAAGGGGGATAATCCAAATCTTTTTTATATCAGAGTAATTGCCCCTTTTCTGTCAAAAATTTAAATTTTCTGCCAAGGCAGGTGACACACGTGCTACCTGGCATCTCGGGTTCAATCCCCCTGGTCATGGTTGAATACCCTTCGGCATGGTACATTTCCTAGCCTAGTACTGGTTAGTTCACCCTGAGTGACCATAAAAAAGTGAGCAGTTGCCATGATATAACTGAAATAATGTTGAGAAAGGCGTAAAACCCCCATTGAAACAAACACACATACAAAAGTTGTTGGGGTGAAATATCATCGCTATTTGAGAAAGGGTTAGTAAATGACTAAGACATGAACAGTGACCATCAAATAATTGAAATAATATATTTTGTTGTAAATTATTTAAAATATCACATGCATTCATGTTTACAGTACTGTGATATTGTATTTAACAATTGTCAAAAAGAAGCTTTAATGTAAATATTTAGTTTTGTATAAGCTGTGTCTGGAAAGATTATCCAAGATTCAACACTAATCTGCAGCAGACGACTTTGAAAATCCACATACAAAAACGTGAAAAAATCTCGATAAATGAGAGTTAAATCATTAAAAGGAGTTGAAAACATTGTGGCAAAAGTCATTTACTACAGATGCGTCAAAATGTGTCTACAAGGGTTAAAGCATCGATCTTCACAGTCTCGTCAGAGAGTTCATTGTCTGTCATTTTACACTTTCCCACATACAACAAATCTGCAGGAGACGACTTTGAAAACATCTCAACAAACATAGGGAGTATTTCTATAAGTGATAGTTCAATTATCGATCTAAGAGTTGAAAACATTGTGGCAATAAGGAGATATTGCTTGTGATGAGCATTTTTCTTCTTTTGCCACAATGTTTTCAAGAGTAATCTGTTGCATTGCTGCAGGAGACGACTTTGAAAACATCTCAACCAATATAGGGAACGTTTCTATAAGTGATAGTTTATTGAATAGGGTTGAAAACATTGTGGAAATTAAAGGAGAAATTGCTCATTATAAGCAATTTATCCTTTTGCCACAATGTTTTCAAAAGTCGTTGACTGCATTAGCATCAGAAAGCGTCTATATGTGGGAATGGGTTAAATTAAGGTACATCTTTTCACTAAAGACTAGAACTGTAGCCTCAATTTACCTTTCTTATGATCCCGTTTCAAAGACCATAAATTGCTAGTCTCAGCTCAAATATGATATTGTTTACAACTCCAAAATATTACTTCTGGGTTGAGATTTCTTGTAATCATGAGCTTTATACTGTTACAAAGTGGTACAAAAATTATTATCAGTGAAAACACCCACTCTGTAAACATTTTATAGTCCTCAGTCTGTTACAATGACGTATTTAACCCTTATTTCTCATTTACAACAAATCTGCAGCAGATGGATTTGAAAACATCTTGGCAAAACTATAAAAGAAATTATAAACATTGAATAGAGCTGAAAACATTACTGCAAAAGGAGAAATGCTCATTATGAGGGATTTCCCCTTTTGTCACAATGTTTTCAAAAGTAGTCTGCTGCAGATTTATCAAAATTTGCTTGGAAAGGGTTAAAGATCAATGCTCTATTTCCATCCTTGAATGCTTTAAATTTATTTCGGATAAACCATTTCACTTGTTTTCATTGACTTTGTTAACCCTTTCCCACATATAGACGCTTTCTGATGTCTCTGTAGCGGGCCACTTTTGAAATCATCGTGATAAACTTTTTGCCAAGATGTTCTCAAATTCATCTGCTGTAGATTTGCTGTATGTGGGAAAGGGAAAAAAGACAACAACATTTAGTCTGAAAATGTTCTTTGCTTATTACCTCACATAACTGTCTTGTTCTGACATCAGGAAAAATTAGTTCCAGTTAATATATACCCAAGAAACAGCATATAGAACACCATTCTACACCTCAGGTACGGACGTCGTGGGTTAGATCCCCGGCCAGGTCATACCAAAGATTTCAAAATGGTATAGATTGCTGCCCTCCTTGGCACACAGGATTGTCGGGGTTAACATTATGACTGACTCACTAGCTGGTGTCAGAATAAATGGACCTGTAGTACTTGTAACTTACCCAGGAAACACCTTGATATATCTCAATTTTTAGCTCTACTGGCCAAAGGCCAGAAGGGCTTATGTCGTGGCGATTTGTCCGTCGTGTACAGTCTTCACTTTTGATTGTATCTTAACTAAACTTATACAGTAGTTAGATATCCATGAGAGCTCGGTTCCTTTCGAAAACCAGCCAGATCCGCCCATGCATGACTGGATTATGGCCCTTGAAATGGTCAAAATTGCTATAAAAGAGCTTGTTAACACGATACAGTCTTTACTTTTGATTGTATCTCAACCAAACTTATACAGTAGTTATATATCCATGAGAGCTCGGTTCCTTTCGAAAACCAGCCAGATCCGCCCATGCATGACTGGATTATGGCCCTTGCAATGGTCAAAATTGCTATAAAAGAGCTTGTTAACACGATACAGTCTTCACTTTTGATTGTATCTCAACCAAACTTATACAGTAGTTAGATATCTATGAGAGCTCAGTTCCTTTCGAAAACCAGCCAGATCCGCTCATGCATGACTGGATTATGGCCCTTGAAATGGTCAAAATTGCTATAAAAGAGCTTGTTAACACGATACAGTCTTCACTTTTGATTGTATCTCAACCAAACTTATACAGTAGTTAGATATCCATGAGAGCTCGGTTCCTTTCGTAAACCAGCCAGATCCGCCCATGCAAGACTGGATTATGGCCCTTGAAATTGTTCAAATTGCTATAATTGAGCATGTGAACACAATAGAGGCTCTATTTACTATCTGATCTTCACCAAACTTAGATAGTAGTTAAATATTGATGAGAGCTTGGTTCCTTTTGAAAACCAGCCAGATCCGGCAAGACTGGATTATGGCCCATGAAATTGTAAAAATTGCTTTAATACAGCTTGTGAACACAAAAGAGCCTCCATTTACTATCCGATCTTCACCATACATACATGCTCTGGATTGAAAATGAGCAAAGAATAATACCAGTAGAGCATAGGCCCTCATGGGCCTCTTGTTTTTTAAAGCAGCCTAGATTTTGATACCATCTTTACAAAATATGGATAATCTCTATATATGGAATTATAATTATTGAATAGAGTTGAACTTTGTGACATTGTTGTTCAAAATTCATCTGCTGCAGAGGTGTCTGTGTGTCGGAAAGGGTTACATAAAATATCTTTGAGGAAAGTTTTGCCAAAGAAAAGCTTCAACAATGAAAGGGTCCTGACTGGTTTAGTTGAATGTGTCCTGTTCATTGATTAATTCCAATAGTAAACAGTAATTTCGAAGAGAAGAGATCAATTGAGAAACTCCCCTGTTCCTTTTTGTGATGAATGACGTCACAATCACTTCCATTCCAATTAAGTTCTTCCAATAGTGTGCGTCATTGCTTTTGTAGAACTGTCATTGGCATGCTCATATTTACACATTCAAGAATAAATTTATCTAATTGTTATGGTTTGTAAGCAACTAACTCTAAATCGGATATTGCTGGTTCAATAAATTTATTGTCATCTGCTTTGATAGGTGGGCTCGATCGCACGCAATAAAGGGTTGTTACCCTATATACATCTTGTTACATTGTGAATCAATGTGAAAAATTGATGGTTTGATTTCTTTTGCATTAAAAAGGATTTAATTATCCCTTTCCTAAATGTATTTTAATGCTGAAAAGGAGTTTTCCATGAATCTTCAAGAATGAAAATTCTTTCAAAGTGAATTGAAAATCTACAATGAATTCAAATTTGAAATTTGTATCAGATGTGGAATTAGCCTCAGCTGAGTTGTTTGAAGTGAAATGAATGAGAAATATCATCATAAGCAGTTTCTCTTCTTGCCATAATGTTGTTTTTGTGTAGTCTTCTGTGCACTTTTCAACATACATCAAATATGACCTTTGAAAACAATCATGTCTGTACTAATATGGTAAATCTCTGAATAAAAATATGATAATTGAATAGAGTTGAAAACATTGTGGATGCATGAATGAGAAATTGCTCTTCATGAGCAATTTCTTCTTTTGCCACAGTGTTTTCAAATGTTGTTTGCTGCAAATGAGTGAACATGTATCTGCAAGTGAATAAGAGTAAAGGCCCTGTCACACCAGAGCGTTTTAGGCCAACCCGTGAGTTTAAAATAGTTGATACGCTGGTAAACGCTGAATTTTCACAGAAAAGGTCAAGTTGAACCATGATTTCAGCGTGTCCATAAGTTGATAACAGGTTCATAGCGTATACCAGCGTGTGAGGATCGCATCACTGATGTATAGATAAAATATGACAGCGTATCACCAGCGTTCAGCAGCGCATTAGTAACGCACTCGACGACTGAGGAACAACTGCCCAGCGTGTGAGTAGTGCATTCCAACGTGCACCAGCTTAGTGCAACTACCATGAGATTTTATTTGTATATAAAGGCCCTGTCAGACCAGAGCGTTTATGCCAACCTGTGAGTAACGTGTTGGAATTTCAGCAACATGCCAGCAAACGTTACCAACGCTTGGCCAGCGTTAGCATCACACTGAGTACGTAACTCACACACTGAGGCCAAAATAATTTTTCCAACATACCCTAAAATTTCAAGTGTTTTCCACGTGTGACTGCACACGCTGGCAAACGCTGGATGGTCATTCACGCGTCAAACATGCTGGATGATCACACTTCAGCGCCCTTTTCACCAACAAGTTGCTCTGCACACACCTGGTCTGCAGCGTCCAGGTCTCCTTCATGCCGTTGTTCCACATTAGAGGGTTTGCCTCCAAAACCTCGCACATTTAACTACTCCTCTACTGGCGACAGCTGGTTCTGCGCTTTGGGCTTGCATGATGGAAGCATGTGACGCACCGGAATTTGCATAGTCAAGGGAGACATGGGACATCACAGATGCCTCAGAGTGGGCAGAGTGGACAGAGCCTAGCCTTCATGGTACCGAGCTGGAGAAGGCGAGCGCGAGTCCGCTTTTTCTTCCAACATGACATGCTTTTTTGTGAGAGGTATTTTACATGTAACAACTCTTAAATTGTTATCAAGGATATCATTTATTAATCATTTCCTACTTGTTGACGCTTTTCGACGCATCTGCAGCAGATGTCTCTTGAAAACATCTAGAAAAAAGGAGAAATGGCTCATAATACTCATTTTCTCCTTAGCCACTATGTTTTCAACTGGATTCAATAATTCATTCTTCATTTTTAGAGAAAGTGATGCACATTAAAATGTTATCAGGTAAATGGTTAATTAACTTTTATCTGCAGTTGTAAATTATGATAAGATCACTCAAAACCCTTACTTCCACTGAATGAATGGTTTAAAACTAGTAGATTTTAAAAAAGTCTTAACCTTTTCCGTCACACAACAACTTGTAAGGGGACGAATATGAAAATATCCATTACCTTTTGATAAGAGTTGTGAAAACATTGTGGCAAATTAAGTAGTTGCTCAAAACAAACAATTTGAGACGTTTTAGTAGGAAATACAATTTTGATACAATTATTTCAAAATTTGTCTTCTCCTGATTATGAAGATTTGAAGTCCACTGTATCAGGAAAATGGTTAAGATATAGTTATAGTATTAAAATACACATCTTTTAAGTTTACTAGTTGTTAATGTGGACCCTTTCCCAAATACGACACATCTGCAGCAGACGACTGAAAACATCTAGAAAAAATTATGGAAAATCTCTTGGAATGAAGATGTTTTAAAATTACTGAAAAGAGTTGAAAACTGTGTGGCAAAAGTCATCTGCTACAGAGGCACCAGAATGCGTCTACAGGTAGAAAAGGGTTAAAATGAAAGCATACATTTTTAAGCTCTAAAGAATATAGGTACAGGTTTATCTCTAGTAGTATAAAATTAATGTTATTTTGTTTATTTTTCTCTTTCATTTGAAATTAAAGATTTCATTTTCACTATGAACATATTAATTACATTCATGAATGGAAAAGACTTGATCTACTGAAATTGTTTGTTCAAACCCCTTTCCTCTTGTAGATGCAGACGACATTTGAAAACATAATGGCAAAATGAGAAATTGCTCATTATGAGCAATTTCACCATTTGTCATAATGTTTTCAACTCTGTAATAAAAAAAATCACATTTAAAGTAGTTTAAAAAATATGCCAAGATGTTTCCAAAATAGTCTGCTGCAGAGTTGTTGTATGTGGGAAAGGGTTAACAAAATGTTCATTGCCTACACATTGGTAGGTGAACTGGCTGCCGTGAAATGATTGAACTATTTCTCTCAAAGTGGTATATAATGTTTTCAACTTTGCTTTAAACATTATATCTCATTATATCTCATAATCTCAGTCTACTAGACCTTTGATTGGTGGAACCAATTTTGGGAAGCTTTAGTATAGACCCAGACCCACAGCCAAAATTCATGCTGTCTGATCAGGTTCTCTACTGTAGGTTGAAACAAACAGTAGGGTTAAACTTAGGAAAATATTAGGTTCATATTTATGACTTGAAGCCCGCAAAACCAATGCAGGTGCGAAGAAGTAGTCTGTCAGGATATTATGATTTGAAATAATGTTAATTATAACCCTTTCCCACATGCAACAAATATGAGCAGACGGCTTTAAAAACATATTGAAACTCTATCACTGAACGATTAATTACTACATTAAGATGAAAACATCGTGTCAAAAGGAGCGCAATGTTTACAAATGTTGTTTGCTGCAGAGGCATCAGAAAATGTCTGTATATGGGTAAAGGTCATCAGTCAACTGTAAGCTAGCATGCTAGTATTGATTTATTAAAATGATGGTTTCATTAAAAATATTTGTATTTGGAAGTGGGAGTAGCATACAATATTTTTCCCTATATATAATGTGAAAGGGTGATAATGCACTATTTTGAGATGACCCCCCAGCTATTTTCTCTATGTATGGTGGGAGAGATATAGATTTTTTGCCATAGAAAAGCTTTACCAAGTTAGAAGAGTAGAGCTGCAGCTATCACTTTTCATTGATTTGCCTTAAAGCCCAGAGAGATAGTAGCTTTATATAGCCGGAGACCGATTGTAAGGGATTTGGCAGATTTGAGTTTGGATATTGTCAGAGATTTTCAAATACAAGACACATTACTTACACAGAGAGATTGTGTTCGCAGGGTATTTTTGTCAATTTGTACTGGGATTTTATATCAGAGTTTGAACTAAAAGGTAACATATGTTATTATTTCAGTTGAGTTGAATATTTTAATAATTGGTCGTTTTTTAACCATGTACAAGAAATCTGCAGCATACCACTTTTATATTATACAAGAAATTCCCAAAAATTGTTATAAATGAAGGTATAATTATTTATTAAGATAGAATTTAAATATTTGTGACAAAAATAGAATTGCCCATGATATGAACAGTCTTGCTCCTTTTGCAACAAGGATTGCAAAAGTCGTCTGCTGAAGTTGCGTCATTAAAGTGCATTCATGTGGGAAAGGTTTAATGTAATTTAATCTTATGTTAAAGTGTGTGAAATTAACTATTAATGTATGAGCCATTATTTACAGAATTTTGAATTAGATTTTGATTAGCTTCTAACTCTTTCCCTGACGAAACTGCATTTCTATTAATAGCCAGAAAAGAAAGTTGTTACAAACTCAGTTGTTAGGTCATTTGCCTGATGACTGGAGATCCAGGTTTGATCACCAACTGGGTCATTCTAAAGATTTGAACCCTTTCCCATACATATTTCCCAAAATCTGCAGTAGACGACTTTTTAAACATCTTGACAAAAAAAAGGGGATGTTAATTTTCTATTTCTGATAGATTAAGTATTGAATAGAGTTGAAAACATTGTGTCAATAAGGAGAAATTACACTTTATGAGCAATTTTCTATTGCTACAACGTTTTCAAAAGTTTTGACTCTAATAGAGAACAATATTTGACCCAAAATTTGTTATCATCATCAATTATTATTTTTAAGCAACTAAGTTGAAAACTCATGAATTTTCTTGGTTTACATTTTTTGATCATGCAAATCTTCTTCTTGGAATTTAAGCCCTTTTAATTTTTATGTATGTCCGTCCTGCTTATGTCCAGGCCATTTCTCAGCAACCGCTGACCTAAATTAATTGAAACTTTATTGGAAGCCTCACTTAAACAAGAGGAGATGTACAAATTATCAATTTTAATTTCTATCTATAGCGCTTCTGTCTAGGATATTTCTCAGCAACAACCAGTTGGAATTCAAAAATACTTAAGGAGAATCTTCACTAACAGGAGGAGATATCCATATTATCACCATTTCATGCTGAATGATTTTTCACGGAGCTTAATGGCCCTTTGAGTTTCTACATAGTATGATCAGAAAAGGGGGGCTATTCCAGAACTTATTAGTCGCCGGGCAGAAGCCCGCGACTTCTATTTTTAATAGCTTTTCGGAAATCACATGGGAGGGCGGCTTATTATTAGAAAGAAACAAATCTAGATGATTTGAACATATTACAATTGTGGTTGTTTACGAACACTAATAAATGACACATCTAAAATGAAATAAATATTCCGATTTTTTAATGTTTGCAATTTTTTTTATTTCACTCGCATTTAAGTTTTTTGTCTTATTTACGAAGACAAAAGTGGTCCCTTCAAGACGTGAACCAACACCCCCTAATGCAGACTCTTATGTGTCATCATTGAGGTCAATTTCGGATTCTCCTTTTAATAGCAATTTTAACTTACTAAATGTTGTTTTCATGTTCAAAGAGATGTCTTGATTTGTGTAGAATTCATTTAATAATGTTAATCCATGAATATCTAAAGTAGGAACTGTTTCTAAGCTAAATATAGACCCTATTCTGTTGTGTAGGTTCGTGACCTTTAACATCGATTTTCGCGCATGCGCATTTCGATATGAAAAAGCGAGTGATATTATTTTATTTTAGACAAGTACAAGACGAATGTTTGACGCAAAGCGTCAAAGAGAAGCCGCAATATTTCGTTGTACATGTAGAAATAAGAAAAAAAGAACATTTTTAAATCCACAAACAATAGAACAATTTAAACTGTAGACGGTAATGCTGATATATTTCTCCTTTTGAAGACTTTTGTTTTCTTCAAATTACCTCCCTTTAAAGCAATACCAGGATATTTACCTTGTGATTCGAATAAGATTGACAAACATTGAAATTATATGAATGAATACTATTATTTAAATAAGTAACAACAGCAAAATTAAATTTAAGCCAAGATAAATGTGTACACATTTCGTTAATTTTTTATAGATACCCTAATGTATAGGTGAATATAAAATTTATAAGTAAATGTTTTCATTTCAACGTTCCCAATGTTTGAATAGACTAAGGAAAGTCAAGAATACATAAATAAATCAATGCAGTCTTTTCCGGCGACATTGATGCCTTGCATCAACTTTCTCTTGTAACATGTATATAATATTTCTCATCTGAATCTGGCCCTCTACAAAAGGAATTTAACCCATTATGATTGGTTGAAATCATGTCCATAGGCGGCAAGTGGGAAAATCTAGGACATAAATCTAAATTGAAATACTTCGAGTTTGACAACCCTGTTTGAAATCCTATTGGACCTAATCTGAAATTCCTAAATATTCGTCAGGAACTGAGAGCCTATAGGTTTTCAGAAATACCTGTGATCTTAAACGACACCTTAGGTCACAGTATATCAGAGTTATATACATTATAAGTAATTAAGATATGGGGCGTATTAAATGTTCCAAAATTCTAAGGTAACGAAAGCATGCCCACATGCAGCTGCTTTCTGGAGCCTGCAGCAGAAAACATTGTGGCAAAAACAGAAATTGAGCAACTTTATTTCAACTTTATTCAATAACTGTTCCTTCATATGTTCCATACTTTTGACTTTATGTTTTCAAAGTCATCTGCTGCAGATTTGTTTTTCGTGGGAAACGGTTAACCTCAAAAAATTGATATTAATTAGTACAATGAACATACACTATAGGGTTTGAAATAAATATTAACCCTTTCTCACTTATAGACTCTCTCTGACGCCTCTGCAGCAGATGAATATTGAAAACATTCTGAGCAATTTCTTTTTTTATGCCCCCGGAATCACCAATTTGGTGGGCATCTAGTTTTTGGCCTGTCTGTCTGTCTGTCTGTCTGTCTGTCTGTCTGTCGAAAAAAACTTTAACCTTGACCACTACTTTTCAACCATAACAGGTACAGCTACCATATTTCACATGTGTATTCCTTGTGACATGACCTTTCTGTCATTACCAAATTGTTTGACCTTGCGACCTTGACCTTTGACCTAGATGCCCCCATCTGTCGAAAAAAACTTTTTACCTTGACCACTTCTTTTGAACCATAACAGGTATGGCTACCATATTTCACATGTGTATTCCTTGTGACATGACCTTTCTGTCAGTACCAAAATTTATGACCTTGCGACCTTGACCTTTGACCTAGATGTTGCCATTCGGGGGGGCATCAGTGTTTCACAAACACATCTTGTTGTCACTATGTTTTCAAAAAGCCGTCTGCTGCAGAGGCGTCAGAAAGCGTCTATATGAGGGAAAGGGTTATAGTCTCCCAGTCTCCCAGGGATAATGAATAAGTGTTTTTGTAACCATGATACAATAATGGAAATACTGTTGAAAATGGTATAAAACCATTAATAGATCAAACCAAACAAAACAATTTCCATTTACGATGGATTTCCAACAGCTTGCATCTTAATGAAGTCATAGCAAGCACAAAACTTCATTTCAAACCCCTCTGGTCCAAAAGAAATCATTATAGCCAAGAAGCCATCTATAGGATTTCTGCTAGCTTAGTGCAGTTCGCTGTTCTATGTTTATCTTGCCATGGAATTCTAGTATTTGTGAATGTATATTATACTGAATGACTATAATCATCTAAACTATGTGACAAAGGGGAAAATAAAGAGTATAATCCAGATATTGGAAAAGTGCTACAATAGTTGATAATTATTATAGTAATTATTCATGATCCATAATTTACTGTTAATTTAACTAGACCCTTTGCCTTATACATATGTAAATCACTACGCTACGAAAACTGATCGTAGCATTATGAGAATACCTATTTTCTGATAAAATTAGGCATTTCTTGTATATAATAAGCAAATGACTGCCTTTCCCATACTTTGTTCCCACTATTCTGTAATTTTAAACTAACTTTGTTTGGCCAATATCTTGCTGGTGCCAAATTATGCTGGTTCGAGCAAGTTACTGGTGTATTACATCCATATCATAGATAAATAACCTTTTGACACATCTGCAGCAGAGGATTTTTATAACAGCTAGGTCGCAAATTGATAGAGAAATTGATCATTAGGAGTTGTTACATTGTGTTTTTAACACAATTCAGTGATTCTGCGTATGTTTTCAATGACTTATTTTCATTCATTAAGATTTTCCCTATTTTTGCCTAGACATATGAGTATGTTACAGGTTTGTATGCTGAAAAAGGTTTATACAAATCAAAATAGTGTGGGTTACAACGGAGAAGGGTAAAAGATAATGATACTGCACTTAATGACAATGGCCTTCAGTTATAATTATGATTGGTTGTCCTCCATTACACCGTTCCCATGTGATCAACTGTAACTCTTGTTTCTGTATCAATGATGTTTAACCCTTTCCCTCATTTAGATGCTTTCTGACGCCGCTGCAGCAGACATCTTTCTGAAAATATAGTGACAAAAGAAGAAATTGCTCAAAACGAGCAATTTCTCCTTTTGCCACAATGTTTTCCACTTTAGTCATAGGTAATCCATAAAATTATAGAGATTTTCTATTTTTTTGACAAAATATGTTCAAAGTCGTCTGCTGCAGAATTGTTTTATTAGGGAATGGGTTAATAAGATGACCTTGGATCAATAGATCATATATTTTGTATTATTGTAGTGAAATCAGTTGCTATTACTTGTTAACCCTTTCCCAACACATATATATGCAGCAGACAACTACGGCAAGGCACAGAAATAATCAGTTAACCCGTCTTTAACCCTTTTCTTCATGCAAACACTTTGATGCAAGTGCAGTAGATGACATTTGAAAACATTGTGACAATATGATCACACAATTATTTTAATATAACAGTTTTCCATATTTTTGTCGAAATGAAATAAATGTCGTCTGCTGCATATTAATCATATGTGGAGAAGCGTCACAGGAAGCCTAAAATTGTACATAGTCAGTCTCAGGATTATTTTAAAAATTAACATCTCCGTGGTGATGTGGTAAGAGCATCTCGGTCTTCACTCATGCAAATGGGAGATCAAGGTGTAATTCCCCGTCATACCAAAGACATTAAAGATGATAGAGATGGTTTCCCTCTTTGTGATCAGTGTTGTGTGGATAGCATAACAAGTGATACACCATCAGTGTCAGGATAAGTAACACTGTTATAACTGGAAAATTACCCGGGAAACACTGTGATATAACTGGTAAATTACCGGGGAAACACTGATATAACTGGTAAATTACCCGGGAAACACTGTGATATAACTGGTAAATTACCGGGGAAACACTGATACAACTGGTAAATTACCCGGGAAACACTGTGATATAACTGGTAAATTACCCGGGAAACTATGTAATATAACTGGTTTATTACTCAGGAAACACTGCGATATAACTGGTAAATTATCCAGGAAACACTGTGATATAACTGGTAAATTACCGGGGAAACACTGATATAACTGGTAAATTACCCGGGAAACTGTAATATAACTGGTTTATTACTCAGGAAACACTGCAATATAACTGGTAAATTATCCAGGAAACACTGTGATATAACTGGTCAATTACTCTGAGGAAACACTGATATAACTGGTCAATTATCCAGGAAACACTGTGATATAACTGGTCAATTACCCAGGAAACACTGTGATATAACTGGTAAATTACCCAGGAAACACTGTGATATAATTGGTTAATTACCCAGGAAACATTGTGATATAACTGCTAAATAACCTAGGAAACACTGTGATATAACTGCTAAATAACCTAGGAAACACAGTGATATAACTGCTAAATAACCCAGGAAACACTGCCGTATAATTCATGTACATGATTCTGTTGAAATCCGCATAAAAGGACATTCAAACAAATAAACCTAGGCTATTGAATTATAGTCATGCCTTCAACATGTATGCAAGACTTTAAAATTGGTTGTAATGGCTTTCACTCCTTGGTGCTCAGGGTTGCGGGGTAAGCATTACGACTGGCTGGCTGGTGTCGGGATAAATGGACCAGTTGTACTGGAAAATTACCCAGGAAATGCTGTGATAAAACTGAACAATTGTTGAAAGCGGGGTAAAACACCATACAAACAAACAAACGAATCAACAGATATATAGACTTCTAACTGTTTACCTATTGTTATTCTGCTAGAGTTGTCTGCTGCAGACTGCATCAAAATGTGTGTGCACATGGGAAAGGGTTACCTAACCATCTGAGCAGCCTATAATTGTCCCTCGCTCTTGAATTCCAAAGCTTTTCAGCCTTTCCAACATACCACAAATCTGTGTCGGATTAAAAACATCTTGGCAAAAATATGGAAATTCACTATAAATTATCGTATAATAAAGTGTTAAATAGAGCTGAAAACATTGCGGCTAAAGGAGAAATTGCTCATTCTGAACAATTTTGCCTTTTGCCACGATGTTTTCAAAAGTTGTCTGCTTCAGATGTGTAAAATTCAGGTGGGAAAGGGTTAAGTGTTATATTACAGCATAGAGGCTAGAAATAGAAGTGCCATAAAGGAAGCTAATTGAACAAAATGCCATGATTATCCCTTTTCACATGCAGATGACTTTTGAAAACATTGTAAGTAATTGAAGAAATTGCCTTATTGAACAACTTCTCCTTTAGTCACTATACATGTATTTTCATCTTTCTTTTAATATAAATAATTATTTTTTCATTGATTTAAAGTTTCTATTTAATTGTTTACTGGAAGAGTGTTACAAAAGTTGTCAGCTGCAGTATGCTTTTTTGTATGTGGGTAAGGATAGTGCAAATGACATAATTTCTGCTGCCAGCAATATTCATATATTCTAACTCTGGTTCTTTATAGCATTAGCAATTTCAAGCTCACACATTGTTATATATATATGTGAGAGAGTGTGTTGTAACAGGCTGCAGGATAGGATTTTCTTTCTCAATCTTTTCCTTTAACCCTTTCCCACATGTGGATGCTATCTGATGCCTCTGCAGCAGACGACTCTTGAAAACATTGTGATGTTATAAGCAATTTCTCCTTTGCCACAATGTTTTTCCACATTATTCTATAATTGTTATGTCATTTATAAAGAGTTTCCATCATCTGCAGTTGTTGTATGTAGAAAAAAAATATCTACGATAATCTATAAAACTGCAACTGTACTTGATAAACATCTTTGGGATATTATGGAAAATCCTTGAAAACAAAGGTATGATTGTGGAATAGTGTTGAAAATATTGTGGCAAAAGGTTAAAATGGTTGTAATGACAAATTTCTCATGTTCGCCATAAAATGTTTTTAACCCTTTCCATCATACAACAATTCTGCAGCAGACGACTTTGAACGTATTTTGTCATAAAGTAGAAAATCTCATTAATTGAAGGGATAACCTATGACAAAAAGTGGAAAACATTGTGGCAAAAGGAGAAATTGCATGTTCTGTGCAATTTCTTCTTTTGTCACTATGTTTTCAAAAAGCTGTCTGCTGCAGAGGCGTAAAAAAGCGTCTATATGAGGGAAAGGGTTAAAAGTTGTCTGCTACAGCTGCTTCTACATGTACATGATTGTGGGATAGTGTAGGTTCTGGATTGCACTAATTACAGTCAATTACTGTTCCCCTTTCCCACCTGCAGACAAACTTTGTCATAATGTTTTTGACTCTATTCAATAATTGCACTTTTTGGCCGGATTGCTTAAGCAATTCCGGTCTATAGATTGGCGATGTCCGTCTGTCCGTCTGTCTGTCTGTCTGTCTGTCCGTCAACATTTTGGTTAAAGTTTTAGGTTAGGCAAAATGGTTAAAGTTTCTGGTTAAGCAAAATCTCAGCACAAGAAAGGGTTGCAAACTTGAAACTTTGCCTGAAGGTAACCAGTAACAAGTTCTATTGATTTCTATTGTTACTTTGACCTTGACCTTAGTTTGTCGATTTTCAAGGTCAAATTGCCGACAATCCGGCCTTACCGTCTTCAGCGGTTTCTTGTATTTATAGATACATGTATATATTCCATATTTATGTCTGCATGTTTTCAAAGTCATCTGTATGTGGGAAAGTATGATTACCAAACTACCGGTACTTGTAATCCATGGAGATTATTTGTCTTCCAGTCTTCATGACACTATACACTAAGTATACATCAACAGTTAGGAACCAAGCAAAGGTTGTCCAGGTATTGTGGCGCTTTTGGGAAGGAAACATTTGAGACAGTGATTCAGAGGTAGATCCTTGGTTTGATTCCCGTGACAGCATAGTCAAATTTCGGAACTCTCGATCAACAAAAGTGGTTAACAAAAGTTGTGAAGACTTGTCACTTCATGATCAATTATAGAAATAGGCTTATGACGGCTTGTAATAATATTTACCTCAAAAGATAGACTTACATGCCTAATAACCCTGGCCAACAAATAGACCCTTTCTGACGCCTCTGCAGCAGATGTTTCCATAGTATGGACTTCACATTTTCAACGTTTTCTGCTGTAGAATGGATGTGGGAATGGGAACAAGAAAAGGGGCTGGACCAAATAAAGATAAAACAAAGTCTCTTTTAGCTCGTGTTTGTCATTTGTTTCAATTTAGAAAATGACAAAGTGCTAGAAATGGGTTTTCACAACCATCCAGTTTGTGACAAACATTATCCACTTCTGACTTTAACACCCACTCTCTGTCTTGTGCAAAAAGGAGAAAATGAGTAACATTATGTGCTGTGGGTGGCATTTTGGGGTCTTAGTGCAACTCTGGTTTGGCATACAACTAGTTGGGTTACACAATTTCTAATTTTTTTAGTACAAAGATGTTTTTAGGAGCCAGTGCATCATGGAAAGGATACATGTTGGCTTCTGTGAACTTTATAGATCCAGATCAGCCTGTGCATCCATCTGATCAGGATATACAATGTTCACATATACTTGCACAAGCTTGTTAGAAGATTCTGTCAACTTGTGTAAAATCTGATAAGACTGAACAGGTGGACAAGATGATCTGAACCTACTGCGTTCAGAAATAACAACTTGTACCTTTTCTTTTGCATGTACTGGCTCAAATTTATCACGTTAAAAGATTGTTGCTGAACATGTTACCTCATAATAAATTAAATTTTATGCAATTTCTCCTTTTGCCACAATGTTTTCAAAAGTCGTCTTCTACAGAGGCGTCAGACCGCTTTTATATGTGGGAAAGGGTAAACTCACTGTAATAACATATCTTCAATGAAGGCAGAAACAAATAAGACCCCTATTTTACCAGGCGCGACTCTGCGTTGGTGATTTATACTTGACTGGAGGTAAGCTGTATAAGGTCTGATTGTATAATGACTCTTTTGATACCTTCAGTCCCTTGAGTGTTTCTGTTCAGACACATTTGGGAAAATTGGAGCCGAGTAACAAGAAAACAAAATTAACCTGATGAAGGCCATTGTCTCCATACGTTTTGGTCAGGGTGTCTAATTGAATGTAACAGTTATTTGACAAGACTCTCATGGCATATCATCAATGTTTCTCCCTAACCATTTTCCAATAAACGACAACATCGGCATCAGATCACTTTTGAAGACATCTTGGCAAACATATGGAAAATCTCTACTTCAACTTGGTACCTGGCACTCAGGGGTATAGGGATACCAGCTAGGACAGCATTAACCTTTTCCAACATACAATACATCTGCAGCAGATGACTTTGAAAACATCTACTCAAGACGTGTAGAATCTTTATAAATGAAGGTATAATTACTGAGAAAAAGTTGAAAACATTGTGTCATAAGGTGTAATTGCTCACCTTGAGCAATTTCTTCTTTTGCCAAAAGTCGTCTGCTGCAGAGGCCTCAGAAAGCGTCTATATCTGGGAAAAATCAATTTCAGAACAAACAAATGGTTAACCCTTTCCCTCATATAGATGCTTTCTGACGCCTCTGCAGCAGACGGCTTTTTGAAAACATAGTGACAAAAGAAGAAATTGCACAAAACGTGCAATTTCTTCTTTTGCCACAATGTTTTCCACTTTTTGTCATAGGTTATCCATTCAATTATGGAGATTTTCTATATATTGACAAAATACGTTCAAAGTCGTCTGCTGCAGAATTGTCGTATCAGGGAAAGGGTTAATGCATCTTGGTATTCGCCAAAAGAATGCTGTGATATAATTGGAATACTGCTGAAAGGGAGATAAAACGCTTTCAAATAAATAAATAAATATAGGTTTTGTATGTTATTATTTCTTTCCCACATACAGATTTATTTTGACGCATATACAGTAGAGGACTTTTGAAAACATTGTAGCAAAAGAAGAAATTGCTCATAATGTTTTCAGCTTTATTTAATAATTAAACTTCCATTTATTAATTTGTTTATTTGTTTTGATTATATATTTTTAAGTCGTCTGCTGCAGATTAATTTGTAAGTGGGAAAGGCATAAATCATAGCAATTTTTAAGCCCACATAGTTTCTATACAATTACTTACACATATACTTCTCTATATATGTCAATGACATTTACAATGGATCATAAATCTTTGATTTCAGTCTGACTATGGTGTATACATTGAATGAGTTGATTACAAATTTAGGATGAATTTTTCTACATATTGATGCATGAATAAGAAACTGTGTAGACCAAGATTAGAATGTATGAATGTGCAGGTTTTGACTTGGTATTCATTTTTGCAAATGTATAGTTTATAAAGTGATGCAATATGACATTATGTGAATGTTGACATTAACCCTTTCCCCCATACGACAATTTTGCAGCAGACGACTTTGAACGTAATGAATACATTTTAGGTTAATATGATTGTTTGCAGTATTATCATTGTCAGTTCCTTGTTACCTCAATTTAATGAAGAAACTGTGAATTTAAACACCAGTTTGACTTGAGGACTAACTTTTCCTAATACCTAATCATGGTGAAAAGGGAAATAGATATACTGTCACCTGAACAAATTCCAAAGCTGTAACAGCTTGCATGTAATAAATAATATATCTTGTTTTGTAATAAATAACTTACACACCTTTAACTATATAAAACCAGCCAGGTCATACAAAAGACTTTCAAAATGGTAGTAATGGCTGCCGTCCTTGGCGCTCAGGGTTGCGGGGTAAGCATTACGACTGACTGGCTGGTGTCATGATAAAAGGACCAGTACTAGTACTGGTAACTTTCCCAGGAAACGCTGTGATATAATTGAAAAATTGTTGGAAGGGGTGTTAAACACCAAACAATCAATTACTTATATATAAAAGATATATACAGTATTACATGTACCATGTTAAAAATGGCCAAATAATTAACTCTGCACGGCGAGGATAAATAAAATCAAAGAATGAATAAATGTTTTAAAGTACTCAACAGTACAGACGATTTCTCCTTTTGCAACTATGTTTTCAACTTTTTTCAACTTTTATACATTTATTTACATACGTAGTTTTTCAATGTTTTTGCATGATTGTTTTCAAAGTTGTCTGCTAAAGATTTGTCATATGTGGGAAAGGGTTAAAATAGATTTGTCCAGCTTTGCATTAGGAAGAGTCTATAGCAAATTCTAGGAATATCAAGATAAATGTGTTGAGTCGTGCAGCCAATATACAGCCTTGTCAGATTGTGCTGATGCACCGGCCGACCTGGCTCTATACTGGTGACACAGGTTTCATTAAATCTGCTCCAGCAAGCAAAGGTTTATTTGAAAAAGTTAATTGACAGCAGACATGTGAAATCATCATTCAGTCCATTGGACTTGAGACTAGGTCTTGGGTAGACAAGATATATCATACAGGAGCACTATAGTCCCTGTGGTTTCGTCAATATTTATGAATTGGTTTATTATTTAGCGAGATTGGATAATACAAGCATTCACAGAAGTTACAATGTCTAACGGTACCTATTTTGACAGAGGACTATAGATAAGAGGGAGTGAACAGGTCTTTCCCCCACAATATTTCTCTTATTACTCAACCAAATTCTATGTTGTGGGTACTCAAAAGAATCATCTCAGTGAAAAAATTCTTTTGAGTACCCACAACATAGGGTTTAAATGTCAAATAAGGACTTTAGAACATGAAATATACCTGTTATCTAAGAGCTCTGATTATGACCCAATGATGCATTAATTCCCTTGTCTGCTGTCAATTAATTTTCACAATAAGGTTCCTTAGATCGATATTATCTTAGTAAAATATATCAAAGATTTGGAAAATCTGAGTGGAAACCATCGTGGGAAAAGGAGATATGATTAACATTGAACAATTTCTTCAGCGGCATCAACAGTAGCCTGCATTAGGGAAAGGGTTATTCTCTTACTTGATATTATCTTTTATTTAAACATTTTAATTTGGGGGTAACCAGACAAAAAGAAACAGATTGTGTTAGTTTGAGAGAAAAATCTGCATTTTAGAAATTTTAATATTCAATACATTTTGGGTGATTTAGAAATTACTGAAAACTTTCTCTTTTCCCCAAAATATTTCACCTCTCAATCCTTCCAATTTACCAGATATTAATATTTTTCATACACATGTTTATAGCTTGATAAGTATACGTTAAGCCTTAGCTAGCTATATATAGTTTTCAGACCAAAACTGCACAGTCAGCAAATAACTTGTTTAACCCTTTCCAACATAAAGCAAATCTACATTGTTACAGACAACTTTGAAACATCTAGGCAAATGTTTGGACAATCTCTTAAAATGAAAATATAATTATTGAATATATACTGTTGCAAATATTGTGGCAAAAGGAGAAATTGTTCATCATGCATCATGTTTTCAAAAGTTATCTGCTGCTAATGCATAAACATGTGTCTGATTAGGTACCAGCCATGCAGGAAAATGATACATAATATACTGTCAAAATATTGGCAAGTTAATGCTTTCCCAAATACAACAGACAACTTTGAAAACATCTTTGCCAATATAAGGACAATTACATATAGAAATGAAAATATAACTATTGAACAGAGTTGAAAACATTGATGCAAATAGGAGAAATTTCTCATTATGAGCAACTCCTTTTGCCACAATGTTTTCAAAAGTTGTCTGCTGCAGTTGTCAGAAAGGGTTGAATTCAACTGATATAGATTTTTTTACCTAAATATAGGTAAATTTAACTTTAACTAAGATTAGTTAATGATAACAAAAATAACAATGAGGGGGACTATTGTTGTTTGATCACGACTTAACCCTTTCCTACAAACAACAAATCTACGTACAGCACACAACTAAAAGTCTTCCTCTGGAAATGTGTCAAAATGCGTCTTCAAGTCAGAAAGGGTTTTAAAATCAATACCCTGATCACGAAATCAGGAAAATATCAGTGGTTCAAAGACAGAATTTAGTGTAGGTGATCATTATGTGTTGTGTTATACAAGTTTATAACAATAATGAGGTTTTTGATCTAAGTTAATACTTGTAAGCCGGATTTCACTTTGTCCTTTGGTTTGTCATGCAACTCGGTGCCCATGAGATATTTTTGTATTAATCAGTCAATTATCAAATGAAGAAACAAATTGAATTTTAACAGCAGCTGGCTTCTATTTAGATCACTGAGTAAGCAAAAGCCTCAAGATCGACAGATCTATTGAGATCACTTTCTGTGTTTGATCCATAGCTTCAGACTACATATCTCCTAAATCACAATTTCAACGAAGCTTCCCTGGCAGGCATGTACCTTTGGTACAGTCCACTTTCAATATGGATTTTAACCCTCTCGGAAGTTTCCCTCATATAGACGCTTTCTGAGGCCTCTGCAGCAGACGGCTTTTGGAAAACATAGTGACAAAAGAAGAACTTGCACAAAATGTGCAATTTCTTCTTTTGCCACAATGTTTTCCACTTTTAGTCATAGGTTATCCATTCAATTATAGAGATTTTCTATTTCATGACAAAATGTGTTCAAAGTCGTCTGCTGCAGAATTGTCGTATGAGGGAAAGGGTTAAAGATTTATTTTCTATGTAGAACTTGGGTTGCTGTAGAAATTATAACATATAACCTCTCTTATATGAGCATTTTTTTTATCCAATCTTCACCAAATTGATCACAATATTTAATATTGCATGATGCTTTGGCCAAGTTCAATTTTAACCCTTACCCATCTGCATATATATACATGTTGACACATTTGCAGCAGATGATTTTTGAATAAATTGTGATAAAAGGAGAAATTGCTTATAATGAGCTATATATATTTCTCCTTTTGCCACAATGTTTTTGACTTCAATTGTTATACTTTCATTATTTCATGTTTAAGCCAAGATGATTTCTAAGCTATGTGCTGCATATTGTATGGGAGAATGGGGTTTAAATCTCAGGCTGAAAGTATTGTTTTGAATAACATGGGAAAAAGAGAATTTTAGCTTTTTGATGCCTATAAAGTGAAAAACTTTTTGAAAACAGTTGTGGCAAAAGAAAAAAAAAAGGCTCATAAATATTTTCTTTTACAACTATGATTTCAACTCTATTCAAATTATTTACCCTTTCATTCATAGAGATTTACATATTTTTGCCGAAAGTAGAAAGTAGTCTGCTGAAAATTTGTTGTATGTTGGAAAGGGGGATTAAAGGAGGAATAAGTCTTTAGATATTGATATTGCAAATAATTATATTTTCTCCTCCAAGTATGATATATTCTGTAAATAGAGAAAATATATTCATTGAATGACTCCTAATCCTTTCACAAATTAAATTTTGTTTAAATTGAGGCTTGTTAGTTCTTATTATGAATACACCCGGATGTTTCCTTTATAGTGATTGCATTTAGGATATATTTCAAATTTTGTCAGGTATTGTGTATACAGTATTAACCCTTTTCCACATACGTCAATTCTGCAGCAGACGACTTTGAACATATTTTGTCAAAAAATAGAAAATCTCTTTAATTGAATGAATAACCTATGACTAAAAGTGGAAAACATTGTGGCAAACGGAGAAATTGCTCGTTTTAAGCAATTTCTTTTTTTGTCACTATGTTTTCAAAAGCTGTCTGCTGCAGAGGTGTCAGTAAGCGTCTACATGAGGGAAAGGGTTAATAACCATTACAATGCTGAATATTTTTAAAAGGACTTGTCCAGCTTTTCATTTAGGTGATTCCATAACCAATTGTAGGAGTACAAAGATGATTTTTTTTTTTTTGCCAGTATACTAATAATACTAGTCAACAGTATAACCCTTTCCCTCATATAGACGATTTCGGACGCCTCTGCAGCAGACGGCTTTTTGAAAACATAGTGACAAAAGAAGAAATTGCACAAAACATGCAATTTCTCCTTTTGCCACAATGTTTTCCACTTTTTGTCATAGGTTATCCATTCAATTATGGAGATTTTCTATATTTTGACAAAATACGTTCGAAGTCGTCTGCTGCAGAATTGTCGTATGAGGGAAAGGGATAAGGGACCGATCTAATGAAATGAATATTATAGCTGGCCTGAGCATCAAAATAGTGGAAAAGGGTTAAAATCATCCTTTTATGCAGCTCAGCCTCTGACATATGTATAGAGAAGTATTATATAATGCTGTTTCAATTTGTACCTGGTATGCAAGGAAAATTAAGGATAATTGGTGTACTTTTAAGTAAATTATCTTATTTTCCAGTTTTATGGAAATCGGTGGCTGGAAAAGGAAAAAGCTTAGTAATTGAAATACTTCAATAATGAATTATCTCGGAAAAGAAAATTGGTACATTCAATGGTAGACCAGAGCTCTAGATTAGAAGATTTGACCCTCAAACCCTATGTTGTGGGTACTCAAAAGAATCATCTTAGTGAGACGATATTTTTGAGTACCCATGACATAGGTTTTAGTGGAGTCATAAGGGAGATAGGGATGGAAAAAGACCAGTTCACTCCTCCTTATCTAGTCCTCTGTAAGACAGAAGTATGCCTTGTGAATGATTGTACATTTGTGTGTCACCCATCTCGGGTGCCTGACACATATAGATCACTTCTCCATTATTAGTCCCACCTTGGGTGTGGAAGGTTTAGGGTTCGATCCCGGGCGGAGTCATACTAAAGACTTTAAATATGGTAGTAACGGCTGCCCTCCAAGGGCCTCAGGGTTTTAGGGTAAGCACTTCGACTGACTGACTGATGTCAGGTTAAATGAACCAGTAATAGTGGTAACTGGTGTGATATAACTGACAAAATGTTGAAAGAGGCATAAAACATCAAACAATCAAACCATTATCAGAAGTCCATCTGTCTGTGACTTATTGGCCGATGACATATACATATGTTCCTAAATTGGAATGCTCTAGTTTAGACTATACTGCAATTCCAGGAATGCATTGGAACATTAATTACATCATTATCATTCTGTTATCTACCAATTACAGTTACTTTGACACAGTCAATTAGAATATGTAAGTATCGATGAATACATTCCCGGAATTGCGGTAACCATTATCCGTTCCATATGCAACGAATCTGCATCAGACAACTTTGAAAACATATTATATAAAACTATTGATAATCTCTTGAAAGTATAATAATAATGGTGAAAACACTGTCCTTATTCTTTCTCCAAATTGTATATTTTTGTATTCCAAAGAATGGTCCCAAAATGAGGATTCATTTCAGTACCCCTGTCCCATTATTATGCAACAAATCAGTATCAGACAAATTTAAAAAAGATGTAAAATAAAACTAATGATAATCTCTTTCAGTGAAAGTATAATTATTGAATAATGGTGAAAACACAGTCCTTATTCTATCTCCAAATTGTATGTTTTGCATGATATTCAAAAGTATGGTCCAAGAGAGAGAAAGAATTGACTTTTCAGTACCCACATCTAGCGGTCATTGAGAAATAAGAGAGATATTTTGCAGAAGAGCCCAGTTTGCTCCATCTTATCTAGGCCTCTGGTTAATCTGTTTTACTCAAAGTAGCTCAGTCAGTAGCGACGCAGGCTGTCAATCCGCTAGTTGTGAGTTTCATCCCCAGCTTGACCAACATTCTTTCTAACGTTTGACAAAAGTAGATGTCACAAGCTTTAATTGTCTCCCATTAATGGGAATTAAAGAATGCAGCCAGGTTCTTTGAAAGATTGGGATAGGGAGTACTCAGGTGTGAGAATCCAGGCAACACATTGGTTAACCAATTTGCAGACGGCTTTTTGAAAACATTGTGACAATAGAAGAAATTGCTCAAAACAAGCAATTTCTTTTTTTGCCACAATGTTTTCCACTTTTAGTCATAGGTTATCCATTCAATTATAGAGATTTTCTACTTTTTGTTAAAATATGTTCAAAGTCGTCTGCTGCAGAATTGTCGTATGAGGGAAAGGGTTAAAAGTCAAACTGGCAGTCATATGTCTGAAAATTGTTGAAAACAGCACTCAATTGATCAATCCACTGGTTTTATTCACAGATTTCACATTTTCTATTTTCAGATGGCCTCCGCAAATGACTCCAAGTGGCAGAAGGACGCGGCAGACCAGAATTTTGATTACATGTTCAAATTGTTAATCATTGGAAATAGCTCAGTGGGAAAGACTTCTTTTCTATTCAGATATGCTGATGATTCATTCACATCAGCATTTGTTAGTACAGTAGGAATAGACTTTAAAGTGAAAACCGTATTTAGACAGGACAAACGTGTCAAACTGCAGATATGGGTAAGTACACTTCCAGTTTGTATGGACACCATCTTAGCGGTGTAGTGGAAGAGATCCTGCCTCCGGTGCGGGAAGTAACGGGTTTGACAGGCTCCAGTGCAATATTTGTAGCATTGTTGTCTGTTGAAGTTTCCAAGAGGCTCTAGACATAGGATGTCTTGGATCAGATGCCATGGATGTAGTGAGTGTCAAATAGTCATGAAAATGAGAAATAGAAAAAAACACGAAATCCCATGACAGTACACTAACCTGTCTGTTTTTGTCTACTGCAGACAGTTAAATAACTCTCGAACCAAATGTCAAAAATCCCAATGGAATCTCAAATTCCAGGTGTTGGGGTTTCTCCAGAATTAGATCCACCTGATCTCAGACACTGTTAGTGTAGAACCCTTCTTGTAAAATCCTCAAAATCTACCCTTTCCAAAGTCTGAGCAAGTGTCTAGGCCTATCTTATCAAAAGTATGCTAAATAGTCTGTAAATTATGGAACACTGTACTTTTCCTATAATAAACCCGCCATATGAGTTTTAAACTTTTGAGACAAAAATTGTGGGAAAAGTAGACATTGCAATTTCTCCTCCCCTGACATGAATTGTTTTTCATAGAAGGTATCTAAAGTAATTCTTCACCCACAAGGACGTAATAACTTATCCTAGGTATGCGATATTGGTTCCATCATTTAATGAGAATTTGGTAGTTTGCCTTGGGTGGTTATTTAATGTTTTAAAGGAATTTCAGGGTTTCATGACAATACAACAATTCTTTGTAAATCATTACTTTCTTTTCTACTTCACAGTTAGTGATTATGGGAATTAACCCTTTCTCACATACAGGCACTTTCTTATTGATTGTTTGGTGCTTTACACCGCTTTCAACAATTTATTTGATGGCGTTGTGTCCGTCGTCTGTGCGTCCGTAAACAATTGCTTGTGATCGCGATAAAGTCGCCAGTTTTGATTGTATCTCAATCAAACTTATACAGTAGTTAGATATCCATGAGAGCTCGGTTCCTTTTGCAAACCAGCCAGACTGGATTATGGCCCTTGAAATTGTCAAAATTGCTATAATAGAGCTTGTGAACACAATAGAGGCTCCATTTACTATCTGATCTTCACCAAACTTAGATTGTAGTTAAATATTGATGAGAGTTTAGTTCCTTTCAAAAACCAGCTAGATGTGACCTTGCATGACTGTATTATGGCCCTTGAAATTGTCAAAATTGCTATAATAGAGCTTGTGAACACAATAGAGGCTCCATTTACTATCTGATCTTCACCAAACTTAGATAGTAGTTAAATATTGATGAGAGCACGGTTCCTTTCGCAAACCAGCCAGATCCGCCGATGCAAGACTGGATTATGGCTCTTGAAATTGTCAAAATTGCTATAATAGAACTTGTGAACACAATAGAGGCTCCATTTACTATCTGATCTTCACCAAACTTAGAAAGTAGTTAAATATTGATGAGAGCTCGGTTCATTTCGAAAACCAGCCAGATGCATCCTTGCATGACTGGATTATGGCCCTGGAAATTGTCAAAATTGCTATAATACAGCTTGTGAACACCAATAGAGCTTCCGTTTACTATCCGATCTTCACCAAACTTAGATAGTAGTTAAATATTGATGAAAACTCGGTTCCTTTCGCAAACAGCCAGATCCGCCCATGCAAGACTGGATTATGGCCCTTGAAATTGTCAAAATTGTTATAATACAGCTTGTGAACACAATAGAGCCTCCATTTACTATCCGATCTTCACCATACATACATGAGGGCCACAGGGAAGATTAGTCTTACTAACTGTGTTACCCTCTTTAAATAAAGTATATTATTATTATTATTATTATTATACATACATGCTCTGAATTGAAAATGACCAAAGAACCATGCCAGTAGAGAATAGGCCCTCATGGGCCTCTTGTTCAATTATATCACAGTGCTTCCTGGGTAAGTTACCAGAACTTCTGGTCCATTTATCCTGGCACCAGCCAGTCAGTCGTAAGGCCAACCCCGCAACCCTGAGCGCCAAGGAGGGAACACTTTCTGAAGCCACTGCAGCAGACATAGTGGCGAAAGGAGTTATTGTTCATAATTAGCACTTTACCTTTTTGCCACAATAATTTCAATTCTATTAACCCTTTCCCTCATACGACAATTCTGCAGCAGACGACTTTGAACTTATTTTGTCAAAACATAGAAAATCTCCATAAATGAATGGATAATCTATGACAAAAAGTGGAAAACATTGTGGCAAAAGGAGAAATTGCACGTTTTGTGCAATTTCTTCTTTTGTCACTATGTTTTCAAAAAGCAGTCTGCTGCAGAGGCGTCAGAAAGCGTCTATATGAGGGAAAGGGTTAAAGAAATAATCCTTTCATTTATAGAGATATTTCCTATTTTTGCCTAGATGTTTTCAAAGTCGTCTACTGCAGATTTGTTGTATGTTGGAAAGTGTTTAAGGAAATAGTTGTTGAGAAATAAGATGCATGATCAATGAATCAATGATTTGAAACTAAACCAAAACTACAAAAGGATCGTAAACAAGCTTTACATTCCCTAGTTATGCCCTCACAAACACAATTTTTTCTGTGGCTCTACAAGATTAATAGATGTCTATTTCCAGGCTATTGATTTCCCTCTGTAGCTGGACTTAATAATGCATAAGAATGTCTTGAGAACTGGTATTAAAACCGAGGGAGAAACTCTAAAGATTGAAGGTTCGGCTACCGTAAATTGACAATGCTCTCTCCCTTTCAAACATTCGAAACAATCTACAGCAGACAACTTGCCAAAACTATGGGAAATCCCTAACAATTAAAATGTATTGATAAAATCGTTGTGGCAAAAGGAGAAATTGCTCCTTTTGTCACTTTATGTTCAAAGTAGTTTGCTACAGAGGCTTCAGAAAGCGTCTGTATGTGGGATTTTAAGAGGATGGCTGACACTTTACCTTAATCCATTCACATGTATTACATTTTGACGCATCTGCAGCAGACATCTTTTGCCACAATGTTTTCAACTGTAGTCAATAATCCTACTTTCATCTGTAGAGATTTCCAGATTTTCGGTCTAGATGTGTTCAGAGTCATCTGGTGCAGATTTGTTGTATGTGGAAATTTGACGTTGATTGAAATTATTTGAGCTACATCAGGCAAAAATAGATTGAGTAGTTTCCAACTGTATTACCATTATGTCAATCTGTACAGTTCTTCTTCTGGTCCTCGCTTTTACTGTCTTCCTTTACAAAATTCTCCCCCAAGTAACAGGCAACCTTCCCAAATTGACTTTTAAGACAATGGGTGGGAGACCAATGACTTCTGTCTATTATTAGAAAGAATGTTGACCAAACTGGGAGTGGAACTTGTGACCCTGGTCAGTCAAATAGATGAAATGGTATTTTAACCATTTCCCACATACAACAGAAAGAGATTTTTTGTGTTTTTGATGAGATGCTTCAAAGTCTTCTGCTGCATATTTGTTGTATGTGGGAAAGGGTTAAATGTTGTTGGTCTCTGTACAATGGATCTATTATTTCAATGATATTTGATGGGTAGGATTATTCTTTGTTAATATAACACTTTCCTACATACAACAAATCTCCAGCACTTGACTTTGGAATAAATGAGACGGTACAGGTGGAGTAGTGATAGAGCGACCGACTCGGGTATGGGAGGTTGGAGATTTGATCACCTGCCTGTCATGCCAAAGACGTTTAAAATGGTAGAAATAGCTTTCCTCCTTGGCACTCAGGGGTGTGGGATTATAGCATTGCGACTGACTGGCTGGTGTCAGGATAAATGGACCAGTAGTACTAATGATTACATACCCAGGAACTGCCGTGATATAACTGAACAATTATGAAAGCAGCGTGAAACATCAAACAATCAATTGAAATCTATGATATTAAAATATTAAAATTATGATCTGTAAATGAAAGTGTTAATATTACATAAGTGTGAAAACATTGTTGCAAATAAGGGTAATTGCTTACTGTGCAAGTTGGAAATGGAGTCGGGTTAAGTCCTCCAAGGCCCTGGTTTCATGTGGCCTGACAGCCTTACTATTCTGAGAAAATAATTGATTCTTGTGGAGAATAAGGGCAGTATATATATTGTGAATGCCTTGAAGGATAAATCACATCCTGTCAATAGGATTGGCGTTAAATTGGAGGGAAAGACACTGACAGACTTAATTTCTTCATTACTGAAAGTCATAGCCATAAGTGGTGTCTGGCATTCATTTTCTAATTTAACCTTTTTCCACATACAGCAAAACTTTAGCAGGCAGCTTTCAAAAATATCTATGCAAAATCATGGACAATTCTATTAGTAAAGATATCATTACTGAAAAAGATGAAAACATTATGGCAACCTATTGCCGAAATGTTTTTAAAAGTTGTCTGCTGCAGATGCATCAGAAAGCGTCTGCATGTGGGAAAGGGTTACACATTCTCATCATAATTTTGTCCATGGCTTTAAACCTTTTTGCACTTGCGGTCATGTTTAGACACATCTGCGTAATTCAGTATCCTTCTTAAGGTGGAATCAGTAAATTGATAATTTGATTTTGCTGCCAAGTTGTGTGAAAAGGAGCAAAATTAGCATTTTGCACTGTATCCAGTTCTGGCATTCTCTTCAATGATTGTCTTTCAGAGAAAGGGTTAAAGTTTGTATAAGATAAGGGACTTTAATACTTTCACACATAAGACAAATCTGCAACAGACAACATTGAAAAATATTTGGCAAAAATGCCAAAGGTCTCTATTAAATTTAAGTACACAGTTCAACCTGTGTTTTAAGACCACCCATGGAAAAAGAACACATTTGGCCTTTAATTGCCGATTCATTTATGCAGAAAATGAGTCATTGGGAGATTAAAAGTGTGGTTGCTATAGACAGGGAATTGCTATAAAAAGGTGGTCTTTAGCACAGGGTTTGACTTTACAATTATTGAAAAGAATTTATGTAACTAACCATTTTTGCTACAGTTGTTTTTAAAAGTTGTCCGCTGAAGTGACATCATATAAAATTGGGTCTGTAGGATGGAAAAGGGTTAAAAAGTTGTAAACCCTGACACTAATAAGATTTTGACTTACCATTATCCTCTCCTTTCTTGGCTCCCCTGGTAAATATTTGAAAAGTAATGACCTTAGTGTGACTCTAGAAAATTGATTACCTTTAATATAATTAGGTGACTACTTCTTAATTGAATCTAATTTGTTTCCTTAATCATTTTCCATTTGTAGACACATACTGACGCATCTGCAGCAGACCACTTTTGAAAACGAGCAATTTCTCCTTTTGTCACATTGTTTTCAACTTTTTTCAGTAATTATATACTTTCATTTAAAAATATTTTTATCTTTTTGAACGATTGTTTTCAAAGTCGTCTGCTGCAGATTTGTTGTATGTGGGAAAGGGTTAAGCCCACATACGACAAGTCCCTTAAAATGAAAGATCATTAAAATTTATTGAATAGTGTTGAAAATTCTGTAGCAAAAGGAGAAATTGCTCATCATGCAATTTGACACCATTGCAGGAGATGACTTTTAAGAACATCGTGAGAAAAGTAGAAACCATCCAAATTGTATTTAAGCCCAGTTTAGATCCAGATCAACCTCGGCATCCATTCTGACATGCATTGTCCATTTGGATGGTTTCGACTTTTCTATGGGGGTGTAGTGGAAGAATGTCTGCCTTGAGTGTGGGAGGTTGATGGTTCAAACCCTGGCCGGGTCATACCACAGAACTTTTAAAAATGGTAGTAATGGCTGCCCTCCTTGGCGCTCAGGGTTGTGGGGTTAGCATTATGACTGAATTGCTGGTGTCAGGATGAATGGACCTGAGTAGTACAGGTAACTACCCATGAAACGCTGTGATATTACTGACAAATTGTCGAATGCGGCATAAAAAACCCATCAAACAATCAATCAGCCATTTGAATCAGATGGATTAACAGGCAGATCTTTGTCTACAAATGTAATGATGACATTGAATTTAGCTTTCTATGAGGAAGGCTCATACTATAATTCCTTGTAATCGATACAACGTTACATAGGGATTTATCTCAATGATAATTTCCTGTATTTCATTGCTTCACATGAAATAAAACAATTGATTACGATCATATGAGCCGTCCCGCGAGAAAACCAACATTATGGCATCTGCATTATATTTATCAACCCAGATCAGCCTGCACAGTCTGCGCAGACTGACCTGGGCCGACACATTCAATCTTGGGGGGGATAGATGTATAGAGTAATGATTACTGATACAGAAAATCCACAAGAGGCGAAAAGTGTCTATCCGGATTAGCCTGCGCGGTATTGTTAGACTGATCCGGGTCGATACTTTACGTAGAGTTCACAATGTTTGTTTTATCACAGGACGGCTCATATGAGAAGTTATATTTGTTTACAGGATACGGCAGGTCAGGAGAGATACAGAACCATAACTACAGCATATTACAGAGGTGCGATGGGCTTTATACTAATGTATGATGTAACAAATGAGGAATCTTTTAATGCTGTTCAAGATTGGTAAGTTTATTCATAAGCAGTGTCTAGTGATTTTGGGTCCTAACTCTTTCCCACATACAAAAAATCTGCAGCAGACGACTTTGAAATCATTAAGTCCAAAATATAGAAAATTTCAATAAATGATAGTATGATTATTAACCCTTTCGGACGCCTCTACAGCAGACGGCTTTTTGAAAACATAGTGATAAAAGAAGAAATTGCACAAAACGTGCAATTTCACCTTTTGCCACAATGTTTTCCACTTTTAGTCATATGTTATCCATTCAATTATGGAGATTTTTTTGTTTTTGACAAAATACGTTCAAAGTCGTCTGCTGCAGAATTGTCGTATGAGGGAAAGGGTTAAATTAGGTTGATGTCATCTTCCATATTTATGGAGCTGTTATTAGTGTTGATATCATCAGCCTTGTTGTTGGTGCTGGCATTAGTGTCGGTGGCACCATCCATGTTGTCTGCGCTGGCATAAGTGTAAGTTGCATCCATGTTATCAGCCTGTTATCAGCGTTGATGTCATCTTCAATGTTGAGGGGGCTGGCACTAGTGATAATGCCATCAGCCTTGTTGTTGGTACTGGCATTAGTGCTGATGTCATTATTCATGTTGTCAGAGCTGATATTAGTGTTGATGTCATCAGCCCTGTTGTCAGCCTTGTTGTTGGTACTGGTATTAGTGTCAGTGGCACCATCCATGTTGTCTGCGCTGGCATAAGTGTCTATGTCGTAGTCCATTATGTCAGAACTGGCAATAGTGTTAGTGTCATGATTCATCACCCATGTTGTCGGTATCATTTCCAAAATATTTTGACATACAGTCAAGACTGCCCCAAGCAAACAATGCTGTCCTGAAACAGGTTTTGTACTCCGTTTCGAGTGTAAAATAAAATTGATATACAAGTTATTTTGTTATTTACAGGTGCACACAAATAAAGACATATTCGTGGGACAATGCCCAAGTTGTGTTGGTGGGTAACAAATGTGACTTGGAAGATGAACGAGTGGTATCGACAGAGAGAGGGAAACAGTTAGCCGAACAATTAGGTATGTCGATGACACCGATATCTAAATCTTTTCCCACATTCAGCAAATCTTTAGCAGATGACATTGTAGAAAACATTTTGACAAAGATGTGGGAAATCTCCTTACACGAAAGTATCATTATTTAACCCTTTCCCTCATACGGCAATTCTGCAGCAGACGACTTTGAACGTATTTTGTCAAAACATAGAAAATCTCCATAATTGAATGGATAACCTATGACAAAAAGTGGAAAACATTGTGGCAAAAGAAGAAATTGCACGTTTTGTGCAATTTCTTCTTTTGTCACTATGTTTTCAAAAAGCCGTCTGCTGCAGAGGCGTCAGAAAGCGTCTATATGATGGAAAGGGTTAATAAGAGTTGAAAATATTGTGGCGAAAGGAGAAATTACTCTATAATGTTTTCAAAAGTCTTCTGCTGCCTATGCATCAAAATGTGTCTGCCAGTGGGAACGGGTTAATGTCTAGTCGTATTTTTTGTCTCTTGGAGAAGATTTGATTTTGATTGATGCCTCTGGGTGGTGAACTGACGCCAAATTAGGCATGTAATGCATATTCATTGAAGAAACGATAAAGGAATGCTTAACTTTTTCCCACATACAACTAAATCTGCAGCAGAAGACTTTGAAAATATGTAAGACAATACGTGGGAAATCCATCTACATGACAATGTGGTTATTGAATAGAGTTGAAAACATTATGGGGAAAGGAGAAATTGTTCATGAGCTATTTCTCCTTTTGTCACAACATTTTCAAATGTAGTCTAATGTTATTCTGTCAAAATGCGTTAACTATTTCCCACCTGCAACAAATATGCAGTGGATAACAAGGCAAAAATACCAGTCAAAAATATGAAAAAACTCATAAAACAAGAGATTTCTCCTATGTTTCTCTTTTGCCACAATATTTCAAAGATCTTCTGCTGCAGATACCTAAACTGAAACTTTTAAGGATGAAGTGGTATCGAGAGAGGGACACAAACAGCTGATCAATTACATATGTTGCCCAATGCCTACTTCATAAAGTCTAGTCACGTCATTTGTCTCTCTGTGTAGATTTGATTAATCCTTCTCGGTGATGGAACTGACCACTAATCAAGGCCCTAGATAAAGTATTATATCATGCTCTGAAATATTCACGTTATTAACATCTATGATTTTGGTACACAAAAGAATTGTCTGACTGAGACTATTCTGTACCCTTTCCCGCATACAACAAAATATGCAGCAGACGACTTTGAAAACATTTAAGTCAAAACTATGTAAACTGTGTAAATGAAATATTAATAATATTTTAATAGTTGAAATATTGTGGGAAAAGTTGCTCATCTTGAGCAATTCCTCCTTTTGCTACAATGCTTTCAAATGTCGTCTGCTGGTGAGGCATCTGAAAGCATCTGTATGTAGGACGATTCATAACCCTTTCCAACTTACAAGAAATATGCAGCAGACGACTTCTGAAACTTTTGAAAACATATAGTCAAAACTATATATGGAAACTTAAAATGAAAGAATAATTATTGAATACAGTTGAAAACATAGTGGCAAAAGTCTTCCTTCGCAGAGGCGTCAGAAAGTGTATGCGTATGTAGGAAAGGATTACGAGTACCAGAACAGGATTTGTTATCAGTGATAAGAAAGATATTGGGAAGCAAAGACTAGTTTACTCCTGTTAACCCTTTCCCTCATACGACAATTCAGCAGCAGAAGACTTTGAACATATTTTGTCAAAAAAATAAAAAATCTCTATAATTGAATGGATAACCTATGACTAAAAGTGAAAAACATTGTGGCAAAAGGAGAAATTGCTCGTTTTGAGCAATTTCTTCTTTTGTCACTATGTTTTCAAAAAGCCGTCTGCTGCAGAGGTAATTTTTATTATAGTACAGCGTTGAGCAACTCCTTTTCCAAAAATGTTTTCTAATGTTGTTTGTTGCAATGGTATCGTTATATTTTGTCAGCTTTTTAAGAAAAAGATAATTATTTTATGGACTAACAACCTTTTCTTTTCATAGTGATTTAACCCTTTCCCTCATGTAGATGCTTTCTGACGCCTCTGCAGTAGACAGCTTTTTGAAAACATGTTGACAATTATAGAAGAAATTGTGCAAAACAAGCAATTTCTCCTTTTGCCACCATATTTTAAATTCTATTAAATAATTTCATTTAAAGGGAGTTTCCAAAAGATTCGAGTATGTTTTCAAAGTCGTTTGCTACAGGTTTGTTTTATGTGGGAAAGGGAAAACAGAGGAATATATTGCAGAACCTTACTTGTGGGATTGTTGGTAATATTATTGACAAAATGCTTTCTCAAGCCCAGGCATGTTCAACTCGCATTCTTTGAGAAAAACAATAAAGGAATAAAAACCTCTTCACTCTTTGCGAAACAATAATGATACATGTATAGCTCTAAACATGAAAGTTCAAGCAGTGAATATGTTGAAACCATTACAATCATTTTGTCAATTATTTCTCATTTTGCCACAATGTTTTCGAAAAATCGTCTACTGCAAATGCGTCAAAACACATCTACATTGTGTACAAGGGTTTTACCCGTCAATGTATAGGATCTCACTGTGAGAGAAATAAAAGGGAAACCAAACATGGCAGTGCAGGGAGAAAAAAAAAGAAGAGATAACAAACATGCTGATGGAACGATTTTTCAGAGTTAGTGAAGTAGGAGCACAATTGATTTTATTTCCCTCAAATCAATACCGGAGAAGATTGATGCAATTTCTCCACCAGCTCTCCTGTGAAAATTTGCATGTGTAGTTGTTCATAATTATGCTGTATCTAAGAAACTTTGGTCCTTGTATTTAGAAGCATTTGCATAAACGTATTTTGGAAACATTGTGGCAGAAGAAGAAATTAGTCTTTAGAAATGTTTTTGCCTATATGTTTTCAAAGTAGTCTGCTGCAGATTAATTTTGTTGTATGTGGGAAACCATTATCACGCCATCTAAAATCTACCAGCAAGTAATTGGAATATATAGGACCTTGTTACAAGCTTGTGATGTTCTCATTCACCAGCTG
Organism: Serripes groenlandicus; assembly: GCA_031761405.1. Lineage (NCBI taxonomy): Eukaryota > Metazoa > Mollusca > Bivalvia > Cardiida > Cardiidae > Serripes > Serripes groenlandicus. The sequence goes on along the minus strand of JASEVX010000001.1, from coordinate 169,744,853 downwards.
CGAACGAGAACAAGCTATAACAACCTGTACAGATATGCATACATTTTGATGCATTTGCAGACAGGAGACTCATTTTAACCCTTTCCCACATACAACAAATCTGCAGCAGATGACTTTTAATACATCTAGACAAAATATGAAAAATCTCAATAAATAAATTTAAAACAATTGAATAGAGTTGAAAAAATTATGGCTTCAAATTTGTCTCTGTTACAAGATTATTTTATCTTTCAAATCAAATGACATTGAAACATCATACCATGTTAACCCTTTCCCACATATAAAAAGTCAACAGCAGTTGACTTATTCATTGAAAATATTCTTGGTAACTCTGTGCCTCTTGGGAAAAAAAGATACTGCTCATTATCAGGATTTTTTCCTTCTGCCAGCCTGTATTTAAAAAGCCACCTGCTGCAGAGGTATTAGAAAGTGTTACATAAGATGATGTAAGAAGGGTTTATATTAGCCAAACAAAATTGCATTGAATATTGTTACACATTTCCATCAGAATATGAATAAATTGCCAAAAATAATGAACAGGAACAGAGGGGGAATTTTTGCCAATGGAGTCAGACTGGATCAATGTAGAGGCAACATTGATTTTCCTGGTTTTCATGGCTAAATGGCCAGTCTCAATAAATTGATTTTGTGTGTATAAAGCACCGATACTCCTTATTTAGCTAACATCTTGGGAAATAGAAATTGATCGTCCATTACAGACCCTTGTCTCCCTAGCAATCATTAACCCTTTCTCACATACGACAAATCTGCAGCAGACGACTTTGAAATTGTCAAGTCCAAAATATAGAAAATATTTTGATTTTGCCACAATGTTTTCAAAAGCCATCTGCTGCAGATGCATCAAAACATGTCTATATGTGGGAAAGGGTTAAAACCCAATGCATTTGTACTCAAAACACTCCTCTTACTGAGACTGACCCAAGAAGGGATCAAGCACAGGACTTCTGGGACTTAATGAAAGGAAAGTTGATTCAACGAGTATTGACTTTTATTGCTATTCATTTGTACATGTACCAATATCCCTATTAACCCTTTGCAATCTGCAGCAGACAACTTTGAAAACATTTATGCAAAAATATTACAAATCTTTAAAAATGAAAGTATATGTATTGAATTAAATTAAAAACCTTGTGGCAAAAGGAGAAATTGATCATCATGAGACAACGTTGAAAACATCTATGCAAAAATATTACAAACCTTTAAAAATGAAAGTATATTTATTGAATTAAATCAGAAACCTTGTGGCAATAGGAGAAATTAGAATTTCCTAGCCCCATACTGGTTTATTAACCCGGTCATGGTGGAGTTCAATTGGACAAAGCTATTTTCTAGCCCCATACTGGTTTGTTTACCCGGTCATGGTGCAGTGCAATTGGACAAAGCCATTTCCTAGCCCCATACTGGTTTGTTTACCCAGTCATGGTGGAGTGCCATTGGGCAAAGCCATTTCCTAGCCCCATACTGGTTTGTTTACCCGGTCATGGTGGAGTGCCATTGGACAAAGCCATTTCCTAGCCCCATACTGGTTTGTTTACCCGGTCATGGTGGAGTGCAATTGGACAAAGCCATTTCCTAGCCCCATACTGGTTTGTTTACCCGGTCATGGTGGAGTGCCATTGGACAAAGTCATTTCCTAGCCCCATACTGGTTTGTTTATTGGTGGAGTGCAATTGGACTAAGCCATTTCCTAACCCCATATTGGTTTGTTTACCCGGTCATGGTGGAGTGCAATTGGACAAAGTCTTTTCTAGCCCATACTGGTTTGTTTACCCGGTCATGGTGGAGTGCCATTGGACAAAGCCATTTTCTAGCCCAATACTGGTTTGTTTACCCGGTCATGGTGGAGTACAATTGGACAAAGTCATTTCCTAGCCCCATACTGGTTTGTTTACCCGGTCATGGTGGAGTGCCATTGGGCAAAGCCATTTTCTAGCCTAATACTGGTTTGTTTACCCGGTCATGGTGGAGTGCCATTGGGCAAAGCCATTTTCTAGCCCAATACTGCTTCGTTTAGCCAGTGATTATCACATGAGTAGTATTGTCAAAACAATAGAACGGAAATAATGTTGAAAAAAACCTTAAATCCTAAAAACATAATTAAACAAAGCAATTTTGCAAAAACTGGTCTATGTAAAAAGATAAACAGAAATGTTTGTTTGGTTGTTAATTTTACCTTATATTAAATTTTGTATAATATCATGCTGTATTTGGATGCATCAGAAGTAAACAACTGAACACTTGATGGGAAAAGAAGAAAGATGAGTCAATTCATTTTCTTTCCGTAATATTCTTTGCCTGGTTTTAATGTTTTAATATCAATTATCCAAATTTGCCAGTTAATTCAGCAAATTTATGGATTGAATTAGTTGGTGCAAAACAAATGTTACTACTTCTTGCTTATTAAGCATATTTATCCTTTTGGCACAATTACCGTTTACAAAAGATATCTACTTCAGAGCTGCATGTGGGAAAGTGTTTAAGAATGGCATTCTGATTCCTTCAAACATACTGAGCCTGAGGCAATGACACTTTATAGTTGTAACTGATCCCTTATGCAAGATCAGGTCACAACTGTTTTACACCAATACCTCAAATGGTATAGATCAGAACTATAGGTAAGGGGCATACACATCTCATATTCCTAAATCTTTATCTTACATCGGAACTTTACGTTTTAGGGTACTCAAAAGAATTGTCTTTTAGCGAGACAATTCTTTGAGTACCCACAACATAAGGTTTAAATGAGTGATATTGTGGAACAAACACCAAAGGTTAGTCGATCATATTTCAGCCTCTGTAGATGATCCTGATGATGATCTTTTATTCCAAACGGACAATTAGCTTTTTTTCTGTCTCCGAAATCTGTCTGGACTTGATAGTAATCTAGACTCATTCAATGAAGAAACTTGATACACATATTGATTGACATTTAAAGAATGTCTCTCTGATGTGAAAAAATACATTTGTTTTAATGTTACAGGAAAATCTATGTAATTCAGCATTTTAAAAAAACAAGTGATGTCTGTGACTTATAGTTTCTGACTTAAGATTCTCACAGTGACTTGTTGTTTTTGGTAAAATGTCAATACATGCAGAAGAGTACATATATTTCTACTCTATCCCACTTACAACAAATCTGCAGCAGACGACATGAAGGCAGAAATATGGAAACTCTCTAACAAGGAAAATATAATAATTAAATTGAGTTGCAAGTGGAAGTTTTAATAAGGTTCAGAATTCCAAGCATTATGGAAGAGCATAAACTTAACCCTTTCCCTCATATAGACACTTTCTGACACCTCTGCAGCAGACGGCTTTTTGAAAACATAGTGACAAAAGAAGAAATTGCTCAAAACAAGCAATTTCTCCTTTTGCCACAATGTTTTCCACTTTGAGTCATAGGTTATCCATTCAATTATGGAGATTTTCTATGTTTTGACAAAATACGTTCAAAGTCGTCTGCTGCAGAATTGTCGTATGAGGTAAAGGGTTAAATGAATGTTGCAACAATTTTTAAAAAGACGAAAATGTCTCCTTCTTGCAATAAGTTTTTCAAAAATGTGTCTGCTTCAGTTGTTTCAAAATACATCTGTAAGTGAAAAAGGGAACTAATAAATTATTCATAACCTTTACTGCTCGGAAATAATAGTTGGCAAAAAGGTTTTTTTCTGTCTCAAGCTACTCTTGATATAAAACTTGATAGTATATATTGAAGTAATGTAATGAGAGACACGCCTACATAAATGTTGAATTATTAGTTCTTGAAGTTATTGCTTTCCATTAATATACAGATGCATCATGTGATGCCTCTATAGCAGACGCCTTTTGAAAACATGTTGACAAAAGGAGTAATCACCATAACAAGCAATTTCTCCTTTTGTCAAAATGTTTTCACCTCTATTCAATAGCCACACTAGAGATTTTCAATTATTTGTTTAAAATGTTTTCAGAGACATCTGCTGCAGATTTGTGGTATCATTAAACAAACAGATAAATTGCCCATTATGAGTAATTGTCTTCTTTTCCCGCAATACTTTTTAATAATGTCTGTTGCAGATGTGTCAAAGTGATTCTGCATATGGGAAAAGGATAATATCCTTTGTCAAAATTAAAAGGTATTCAACGAGAAACAGGAGAAACAGAAAATTGGTGTCATCAAATTGACAATTTAAGCGCCTTTTCTGTTTTAATATTGGTTTCTATAGCAACAAGAACATTTCCGGTTCCCCCAGGCATCCACTTAAATTCCCTAGATAAAAGTTCCTTCAAAATCAGGTTGAACAAGTCAAAAAGTTACTTATCCCAATTTTTGTAATGGACAGTCTCATGTCTATTGACCTTTTATTTTCAAATAACAAGAACTATTTCAGCTTCAACTTAATCCATTCCCACATACAACAAATAAGCAGCAGACAACTTCAAAATATTTAGACAAAAATATGGAAAATGATAGAAAAGCATTGAATAAAGTCGAAATTATTGTGTCTTAAGGAGAAATTGCTCATTATGAGCAATTTCTCCTTAAGACACAATCATTTTAAAAGTCGTCTGTTGAAGAGTTGTCAAAGAAATATGATGGATAAATGGGAAAATGCTCATAATGATATGTTTCTCCCTTTGTCACAATGTTTTCAACTTTATTCAACAATTATACTCCCATTTATAGAGATTCTACATTTTTTTGCCAAGACATAGTTTCAAATTCATCTGCTTCTTCCATTTTAGGTAGTAATACCATTTTCTTGCTTTCAGATTATCAATTCATACTGACTTTTATAGTTTAACCCTTTCCCACATACAACAAATCTGTAGCAGATGACTTTGAAAACATCTTGTTCAAAATGTGAAAAAAGTTGAAAACATAGTGGCAAAAGGTGAAATTGCTTGTTTTGTCACCATGTTTTCAAAAGTCGTCGGCTGCAGATGCGTCAGAAAGCGTTTACAAGTGGGAAAGGGTAAAGAGCCTGTTTCAGAGGGGGAAACACTTTGTTTAAAGGAGAAATTTCTTGTTTTGAGCAATTTTTAGCTCTACTGGCCAAAGGCCAGAAGAGCTTATGCCGTGGCATGGTGTCCGGCGTTTGTGCCTGCGTCCGTAAACAATTGCTTGTGAACGCGATACAGTCTTCAGTTTTGATTGTATCTCAATCAAACTTATACAGTAGTTAGATATCTATGAGAGCTCGGTTCCCTTTGCAAACCAGCCAGATCCGCCCATGCAAGACTGGATTATGGCCCTTGAAATTGTCAAAATTGCTATAATAGAGCTTGTGAACGCGATAAAGTTTTCAGTTTTAATTGTATCTCCATCAAACTTATACAGTAGTTAGATATCCATGAGAGCTCGGTTCCTTTCGATAACCAGCCAGATCCGTCCATGCAAGACTGGATTATGGCCCTTGAAATTGTCAAAATTGCTATAATACAGCTTGTGAACACAATAGACCCTCCATTTACAATCTGATCTTCACCAAACTTAGATAGTAGTTTAAAAATTTATGAGAGCTCGGTTCCTTTAGAAAACCAGCCAGATGTACCCTTGCATGACTGGATTATGGCCCTTGAAATTGTCAAAATTGCTTTAATACAGCTTGTGAACACAATAGAGCCTCCATTTACTATCCGATCTTCACCATACATACATGCTCTGGATTGAAAATGACCAAAGAACCATCCAAGTAGAGCATAGGTTCTCATGGGCCTCTTGTTTCTTTATTAAAGTCGGTCAATAAATGGAAAGACCTGGGGCGACACTCAGTCCACATGATGTCTGCCCTCTTTAATCTAAAATTGATCTTCACCAATCTTGTTGACCATGTTTGTGGACATAATTATATCAGGCATTTTTTGCGACAGTTTGGCACTCTCATTACGCAATTTTCTGTTCCATAAGTCGCCAGAATTCAGGGAACAGGTTAAAATGGCATATTTCCAATAAAACAAACACAACCAGGACTGCAGCGAAATAAATGATTGCAAGATTGTCGTCTTTATTTGGATCTCGTTCTCTCTGCTGTTTGACTGTTCAAACAGGAAAGCTGTATTTTCCTCTCTAGTAAATTAAAGATCAGTGATAAGTGTACTTTAACCAATGATGGAGTAGCCTTTGTTTTAGCCCTTTCCCACTTGTACACGCATTCTGATGGATCTGCAGCAGACACTTTTTGAAACATTTGGTGAAAAGGAGAAATTGCTCAGTAAGAGCAATTTCTTCTTCTGCCACAATGTTTTCAACTTTTTTCAGTGATTATACTTTCATCTTTAGAGATCTTTCATATTTTTGTTTAGATGCTTTCAAAGTCGTCTGCTACAGATGTGTTGTACATGTATGTGGGAAAGGGTTGAACAATAATCAATTTAGTATTACTCTACATAACCAACATGATCTTGAACTTTGTGTGTAAAGTTGTATGTTATAATCATGCAAATGTATGTTCAACAATTTTAAGATTTATTTATAAAGGTTAATTAAATGATGTATAGTTTAGATATGATGGAAATACACCTACATCATTATAATAAACATATTTAACACAATGGTCAGACTCAAGTCAATATTGCTATGTAATAGCCATGGGTTGCGTTAATTTTGAACAATTTCTCCTTTTGCCAAAATGTTTTCAAAAGTTGTCTGCTGTAAACAGATCAAAAGTCGTCTTTAAATTGGAATGGCTTAAGTTTATACATCATGACTGGCCAATTATGCGTGTTGCACACAGTACTTGTTCAATACTTACCAAGATGATTCTTCTGTATATTTTCAGGTCTAGAATTCTTTGAGACATCTGCTAAAGAGAACATCAATGTGAAAGCCGTCTTCGAGCGATTAGTCGATATTATCTGCGACAAAATGTCAGAGAGTCTGGATGCGGACCCCACCCTTGTTAGTAACCAAACAAAGGGAACAAGACTGACAGAAAACCCCAACCCTGCCCAGTCGGGCTGTCAGTGTTAATATTACAACTCTCACATATTGTCAAAATTGTAACATAACTGAGACACAACACAGAAAAACAGAGCCGTTGAACACATTTTAACCCTTATCTCGTTATACTTGTCTTAACCCTTTCCCACATACAACATATCTGCAGTAGACGACTTTGAAACATAGTGACAAAAACCTGAAAATCTCCATAAAAGATAGCTTAATTGTTAAATAAAGTTGAAAACATTGTGGCAAAGGAGAAATTGCTCACAATGTTTTCAAAAGTCGTCTGCTGCTATTGCGACAAAATGCATCTACAGGTCTGAAAGGTTTTAGTCAACAACAACAAGTTTAGCTTGGGATGGTATGTGCAAATCTGCAGCAGACAACTTTCAAATGATCTTGGCTGAAATATGGAAATTTTTTGTAAAAGTTGAAAAGATTTAGGCAGATGAAGAAAATGACTCATTACGACCAATTTCTCTTTTCGCCACAAAGGTTTTAAAATGCTTTTTTATGTAGTAAATGATTAAAACACCATTTGTGACGATAAACCAAGATCAGCCCTTACATTTGTTTAATCTATCTTTGCCTACATGGTTCGCTTATCATGCATCAATATGATGCAAAACTACGCCAATGAGTATGTGTGGATTAATTAGAAATTAATAATGGGGAAGTTACAAGTTGCAAGAAATCAGCTGGATGAGGGCTCAAAAGGAAAACTGGGACTTTCCACCCATTGTTACAAATGTTCAATGGCTATTTTTCTGTAATGTGCATCAAATACATCCAGTTTGTCATAGGGTAGCAGTAGTTTGTTGTAAAAATGGACATAAGATTATATTAACATTTGTAGATGAATTTCTAAACTAATTGTTGAACACTAAAATGTAGAGATAAGATTGTTACTGTCTTTGTGCATTTTACCCCTGTCAGGCGAAATGGGTCAGAATGATGTCTGGATAGAAATGGGTCATATGCCTTGATAAGAAGGATAGAATGCATTTATGACCCACAATATCTCTTGTATAACCCTTTCCCACATACAGCAAACCTGCAGCAGACGACATTGAAAGCATGTTGGCAAAAACTCGGAAAATATCTATAAATGAAGGAATAATTACTGCAAAAAGTTAAAAACATTGTGGCAAATGGAGATTGTGCTTGTTTTGAGCATTTTCTCCTTTTGCCACAATTTGTCTTCAAAAATGGTCTGCTGCAGAGGCGTGAAAAAGCGTCTTTATATGGGAAAGGGTTAAATGTTATGTTGTGTCGGTACTCAACAGAATCGTCTCACTGAGAAAAATCTTTTGACTACCCACAATACAAGCTCTGAAGGTCAAATAAAGATTAGAGAATATGAGATAAGCCCACTTTCTGCAACTCTGTGTGTCTTATTGAATATGGAAGCTTTAACCGTTTCCAACAAACGCCAAATCTGCAGCAAACCACTTTTGAAAACGTCTAGACAAAACTATGAAATATATCTCTATTAATGAAAGTATGATAATTAACCCTTTCCCCCATACGACAATTCTGCAGCAGACGACTTTGAACGTATTTTGTCAAAACATAGAAAATCTCCATAATTGAATGGATAACCTATAACAAAAAGTGGAAAACATTGTGGCAAAAGGAGAAATTGCACGTTTTGTGCAATTTCTTCTTTTGTCACTATGTTTTCAAAAAGCCGTCTGCTGCAGAGGCGTCAGAAAGCGTCTATATGAGGGAAAGGGTTAAAAAGAGTCGAAAACATTGGGGCAAAAGTAGAAATTGCTCAATATGAGCAATATCTTCTTTTACCACAATGTTTTCAAAAGTTGTATGCTGCAGATGTGTCTATTAGTGGGAAAGGGTTTATAGAGCCTATGTGTACACGGTTTGCTATCATTTGAAAGAGCTCCAGGTATAACTTCTGATGAAAGGCTAGGAGTGTAGCCCAATGGCTCCGGCGTGATATATACCATAGGGCATGGCCCATTTTTGCCTGACACAGCTTCTTTATTTATCCTATATCCTCCTAATATGCAATTTACAGATTAAATCTTCTTCAATTAGAATAAAGATATTTTAGATAATTTTGTAACGAAATGTGTAGTTATGATCAGCCTTTTTCTGTATGCTTTTAGACACTTTTGGAATACAAAATGGAAACATAAAAGTGTTGCATTTTAGTACTGCAGGTCTGAATAGGAAAGAAATCTCATTGTTCTATGTGTGATACTTCATCCTTTTAATCCTTTCCCTCATACAACAATTCTGCAGCAGACGATTTAAAACATATTTTGTCAAAAGGTAGAAAATCTGTATAATTGAATGGATAATCTATCACTAAAAGTGGAAAACATTGTGGCAAAAGGGGAAATTGCTTGTTTTGAGCAATTTCTTCTTTTGTCACTATGTTTTCAAAAAGCCGTCTGCTGCAGAGGCATCAGAAAGGGTCTATATGAGGTAAAAGAGTTAATCCTTTCCCACATACTGACGCACGCCTCTGCAGCACATGACTATTGTAAACATTGTGGCAAAAGGGGGGAAAATCATAATGAGTAATTTCTGTTTTTACCACAATGTTTCCAACTTTATTCAATAAATAATAGTTGTTTCATTTAATTTGTTAAACTAAATGTTAAGGTTTAAAGTTAATTTAAAAAATATTTGAAATGAGTGCAGTTTGGATCAAGTAAGATTAAGATATATGCTGGATTAGAACATTTTTACCAAAAGTTTGGGTTATACATGTATTGATTTTAGCAACCTTTAATGTAATAAAGAATTGGGTTTAAAGAGGCTTGCAAGAATGTTGTTAAATTTATCCTGATGTTATAAAAAATGCATGTAATGTATTGTTGATTTTTTCATAACATTATACAATGAAGCTAAACAATAAGTGTAACAGTAATACTTATTTGTTTGAAAAAAGGATGTTGCTTTATAACTATTTTGTAAAGACTATTGTATTTGGGATTTGATGCAGAAAAACATGTTTAATATAATTGTATTTTATCGCTGTCCATTCATGGAATGAAAACATGCTCCTCCAGAGATGTTCATCCATGACATGGTAAGCAAATTAGACTTGTCCAAATTGAAAATGTTTGACATGTATATGACATCTGGAAAAGGGGGATCAGTATATACATGTATATTCAGACACAATAGAAAACACTGAGGAATGGATAAATTGTTCAAGATGTTGTCCCCCTTTAGTGAAAGGGAGTTAACTCTGATCACAGTATATAATTATCTTCATATGTTGTCAAGGCATTAATAAGCTTGTCTGTTTTTCAAAGAAAAATAATTGGGCTATTGTGATACCCTTGGTGTTGTCGCCATCACAAAACTTTAATCTTACCTCATTACTCAAAAACAGTTACACTTATTCAATTAGAACTTAGTACACATGTTCCTTTTAACAATATGCATGTCTATACCAAGTCATATAACTCGTTTTGGACTTAGAAATTCAAGAAAAACAGACAAGCGTTGACGGTTGCTCCACGGCGCTTTTGTTAACCCTTTTCCTGCATCTGTAGCAGAAAAATTTGTGAAAGCATTGTGGCAAAAGAAGAAATTGCTTCTTGTCTGCTGCAGATTTGTGTTATGTTGGAAAGTGATTTTGATTTGAATGTAGATTCAGTATATTAATCAGAACTGTTCTTTCACATGTTTGTGGTTTACCATATTTTCATTTGGTATATATATATACACATATTCACATTTATATAAATGAATCTTTGGAATCATATTGAATAGTGTAAGTCCTAACTAGGTATTCTCTTTCCCACAAACAATAAATCTGCAGCAGATAACCAAAAAAGTCAAAAGAATGGAAAATTCTATAAATGACAGTGTAAGTATTGAATAGAGTGGAACATATTAAGGCGAAAGGAGAATTTGTTTATTACTTGTGAATTCTGCTTTTACTACAATATTTCAAAAGTCATCTGCTGCAGTGGGAAAGTGTTAACTGACAGGAGACTCATGTGTTTTTTCTTTGTACAGTCTTGTCTATTTGAAAGGTTAGTAAGAATGTTGACGATATAAATGATTAATCAGATGGCCATATTATACTGACAATTGAGGGCCAATAGTGCAATGCATTCCACTAAATGGAAAAAGTACCATTCCAACAGGCTGGTATGGGACCAAATTTTTTAGGGTAGATAAATCTGCTATGTTAACCCTTACCTACATTCGGCAAATCTGCAGCAGATGACTTTGAAGACATTTAGTAAAAATATTGAAAATCTCCATAAATGAAGGTTTAGTTACTGAAAATAGTTATCATTATGAGCAATTTCTCCTTTTGTCACCATGTTTCCAAAAGGGCGTTGGCTACAGAGGCATCAAAATGCATCTGTATGATGGAAAGGAATACCTCTCATTGCAATTTCTCCTTTTGCCACAATGTTTACAAGGGTCATCTGCTGCTGATGCGTCAAAATGGTCTGTAGGTGGGAAAGGGGGAATTATGTGTTCCTCATTTTAAAAGCCTTACGATGAGAAAACTTGACCTATTGCATAACATGGGTTTCATGTCTATGTTTTCCACCCTGAGGTTGGCAGCGACATAATCAAAATGTTTTGCCTTAACTTAATGTTCCGATATTAACAATCAATGTCCGTTCAAAGGAGACATGCGGTGTTGCTGCTTTAACAATCAATGGCTTTATCCGTCATATTTTTCATAGTCTATCTATATGTGTTTAACTACAATTATGGTTGTCAACTTTTTGTTTTGTTTTAAATGAAATGGTAGATCTGCTCCCCTTCAGGTTGTGTTTATTTATTTCATATTTCATTCTTGCTCATTGAAATCCTTTTACGTGACTGTATTTATTTGCATATGAGCAGTGTTCTATGAAGACCAATGTTTTGTGCTGGTTTTTTTGACAAGTGAAGAAAAGAGTCAATTTGCATGTCCATACATTGTGATCTAATTAAATTAACACTGTATGTCAGAGGTTTCTTGAAAACTTCTCTTGACTTACTAGCAAACACTGTAGACCCTGATCAGCCTATGTGGTGGTGAAGAGTGATATGAATATACACTAATCACCAATGCCCTATGGTTGGTTTTCTTTTAGCACCACTCTACATCTACATTCTTTTGATGGACAATTGTCACTTCCAGTAATGCATTTGACTAGTTGAGTTCATGGACAATCAGGCTGTTATGGAAATGGATAATGCAGGTGTATTCTGCTGATTATTCGATCATTTAACCTTTTCCCACATATGACAAATATGCAGCAGATGACTTTGAAAATAATCATGCAAAAACATGCAAAATCTCTATTAATGAAAGTATAATTATTGAAAAAAAGTTGAAGGTTTGCTAGTTTTGAGCCATTTCTCATTTTGTCATAGTGTTTTCAAAAGTTGTCTGCTGCAGATGCGTCAGAATGCATCTACAAGTGGGAAAGGGTTAAAATTAACTGAACATGACTTTCTTATGCACTGAAAACAACCTTAACCCTTCCTTTCCCACTACAAATCTGCAGCAGACGACTTGAAGTTTTATGAGCAGAAATATGGCAAATTTCTGTTAATGATAGTGTAATTATTGAAAAAGAGTTGAAAACATTATGGCAAAAGGGAAAGGAGAACATTTAACATTATGTTTTCATAAGATGTCTGCTGCAATTGAGATGATTAATGTTTTGTCAGATGAAAAACTTCTAAATCCACTTCAGAAGATTTTTAAGAACATTCTGGTATATTGAAAGTACATTGTATTACTTAAAAATATAGTTTGAAATACAGGAAAATGAGAAATTGCTCAAAGTGGTAACATTTTCTAAAGTCGTCTGCTGAAGAGACACCCAAGAATTCACTGTTTATATAGGCAAAAAGACCCCTTTATTTGATACAGCATTGTATCACACTGTGAAATCCATTAAAAATATTAAAACTTTGGAATATAATTGCTTTTACATTATATTTCAAACTTGTTGATATATGTTTTTGTTTTGTTGTGAACAAATTTATTTACATTCCAGTTAATACAGAAATCCAAAGTTTAAATTTTGTTAAACATGTTCATATATTTTCTTTTTCAAAAAAATTCCATTATACCGGAGATATTATTATACTCTTATTTTAGTCATTACACAATTATTTACATTGCATTTATTATAGGAAACATTTTTGTTTCCATTATTCCATTAGCTTGAATGGTAAACTTTTCCAAAGTGTTCTTTAAACATAGATCTAATTCTGAGTATTTAAGCATGGCATTCATCATAATAAACGATAAAAAAAGACCAGTCATTTTATCCGTTTCATTATTTAATTTAGTACAATTTGTGCATGTACTTATTTCTATCTTTGTGTTCTATGGAGATGTGTTTACGCAAAGTTCTTATTATATTATACATTAAGTTGCAATATCAATGTTTCTGTCTGTTCTTCGCAATTGAAATGACAATATTTCTATACTGTGCAATAGAGACTATCTGTTATCCCTTTCCCATATATAGAAGCTTTCTGATGCCTCTGCAGTAGATGACTTTTGAAAACATTGTGGTGACAAAAGAAGAAATTGCTCATGATGAGCAATTTCACCCTTTGTCAAAAGGTTTTCAACTTTATTCATTATTTGTTCTGTCATTTATAGAGAGTTTAACTCTTTGCATGCTAAATTATTTTCGTCTACTATATTGTCGTCTGCAAAATTTTGAAAACTGTTTGCAAATGTCATCAACGGTTGACAAAATCTGCCGCTAGCGTGTTAAGAGTTAAATAATCTTGACTAAATGTTTCAAAAGTTGTCTGCTGCAGATTTGTGGTATTTGGGAAAGTTTTATAATAATTTGATTAGGTTGTTAGTTTGTTCATAGTTGAAAACTTGATTTATTGAATGATATAGCTGTATACGTATGATAAATGTTTGTTCTTGTTTGAGTTTCACCTGTTTTCTGTTAATAATAAACCATTTAAACATTTGAAAACTTAGTAAAAAAAAATAATAGTCACTGATGAAATCTAGGGTTGTTTGCTATTTATACCAATATATCCACTAAACTCTTTCCCTCATATGACAATTCTGCAGCATACGACTTTGAACATATTTTGTCAAAAAATAGAAAATCTCTATAATTGAATGGATAACCTATGACTGAAAGTGGAAAACATTGTGGCAAAAGGAGAAATTGCTTGTTTTCAACTCTATTCAATAATTAAACACCTATTTATGGATTTTTTTAGCTCATCAAGGTGAGTTTTTGAGATCGCCTTTTGTCCGTCGTTCGTCGTCAACATTTGCTTGTTAACACTCTAGAGGCAACATTTTGCATCCAATCTTCATGAAAGTTTATCAGAACATATATCTCTATCGAATCTAGGCCAAGTTCGAAACTGGGTCATGTTGGGTCAATAACTAGGTCACTAGGCCAAATTTAATGAAAATCTTGTTAACACTCTGGAAGCAGCATTTTTGGATTGAGCATGTTGAAACTTTGTCAGAATGTTTGTCTTACTGATATCTAGGCCAAGTTCGAATGTAGGTCATGTTGGGTAAAAAACTAGTTCACTAGGCCAAATTGAAGAACAATCTCGTTAACACTCTGGAAGCCGCATTTTTGGCTTGAGCATGTTGAAACTTTGTCAGAATATTTGTCTTGATGATATCTAGGGTAAGTTTGAATATGGGTCAGGTCAACAACTAGGTCACTAGGCCAAATTGTAGAACAATCCAGTTAACACTAGAGAGATCGCATTCTTTACTTGAGCAGCATGAAATTTTGTCAGAAAGTTTGTCTTGATGATATTGCCATTGGCGCTGAAAGAGTTAAGTCTTAAATAGCCCATTCTAAGGTGATCGATTCCAGGGCCTCATGGCCCTCTTGTTTTAAAATCATGACAGGATGTTTTTATAGTCTTCTGCTGTAGATTTGTTGTATGACAATACAAAACAAGGTATAATCCTCTACAATATTGACCTGATCCTGACCTTTGTACATAGATGCATTTTATTATTATATAACCCTTTTCCACATACAGAAGCTTTCTGATGCTTCTTCAGCATACAACTTTTAAAAGCATTGTTGCAAAAGGAGCAATTTTTTTCTCTCCTTTTGCCACAATGTTTTCAATTTTGTTCAATCATTAAATTTTCATTTATAAATAAAAATCCACATTTTAACAGAGATGTGTTCTAAGCCGTCTCCTGCAGATATTGTGTATGTGGGAAAGGGTTAAATGTATTTATATCAGATTTACGATTTGTATTATGATAACAGGCATAGTGAACTAAATTTCATATAGTTTAAAAATTGATGAAAATACAAATATCTGCAGCGGACGACTTTAAATGCAAGAATTATAGGTGTTTTAGCACAAAGGTCAGGATCAGGTTGATTATGCTGATCAATACATCTATATATATAAATATTAAAGTACATGTAGTAAATATAGTAGATTTTCTTTTGCATAACCCATTTCGCACTTACAGACACATTTTGCTGCAAATGTCTTTTGAAAACATGGTGGCAAAAGGAGAATTATCTCATAACAAACAAGCAAAATTTATCTTTTGCCACAATCTTCTCAACTTATGTTGATAAATATGCTTTCATTTATTGAGATTTTCCATATATTTGTCTGAATGTTTTCAAAGTCGTTTACTGCAGATTTGCTGAATGTAGGTATGGGTTGATCCAGTTCCCAAAAGACAGATTTTTGCCTTTTACAAAGTCATGGTAATGATGGTATATTCTCCTTATTACTTGCCACATCAGAGATCACTTCATATTTCGGGGGTGGTTTCCAATTTATAGGTTCATGCAAGCTAGGTTTTTTAACCCTTTCCCACATATAGAAACTTTCTGACGCTTCTGCAGTACAAGACTTTTGCCACAACATTTTCAACTGTTTTCAGTAAATATAAAGCTCATAACGAGCAATTTCTTCTTTTTCCACAAGACCCGGCCGGGTAGCTCAATTGGTAGCGTATCTGACTCGTGATCTGGAGGTCACGGGTTCGATACCCGGTTGCGGCGACATTCTTTCGGGCGATGTTTTCCATTGCCTCTCACCTCTGATCTATGTGAGAAAGTAGTCAGTGGCTTCGAAAGAATGTTGTGTAAGTACTGGTGTGGGAAAGCCAGGAAAACATGGGTAGGTGCACTGACCGCCGTGATATGACCAAAGCTGTTGAAAGCGGCGTTAAACTCCAAACAAACAAACAAACAAACAAACTTTTTCCACAATGTTCTCAAAAGTTGTCTGCTGTAAAGGCTTCAGAAAACGTCTGTATGAGGGAAAGAGTTAAGAGCGATTATGAATGACTAACTAAGTCAAAACATGTCTTGTCCTAAAACCGTTTTAGAAAGTGTAAAAAAACATTGCTTTCCATGATTTTGAAACAGACAAAAAGTGAGAATGACTGGGAATGGATAAACATGGTAAATAGTGTGTATAGTTGATGATAATAATGCACAATTGAGTATTTTATTTTCACCTGAATGTTTATAATTGTATATGAAATTAATTACCGTTACCTTTTTTTTTTCAATGTAGACATAAATGTATCGAGTACAAATCAGAAATAAATATGTTGATGGTTAGCACGAAATAAACTGTACTTTGTTTTGATTCTCTGTTTCCGTAATTCATGAGGCATTACTCTCAAACCTGTTTAAAGGCATACTTTCCCATGTGATTAAGGTCTAGTTCGAATTAAGAAAGTTTATCTATGCACTTTTCAATTGAAAGTAACTTGTTGTACTTTTGTAAACAAAACTTACAAAGCTTGCAGTAATGTAACATTTTGTTTATGTTAAGTTCATTCTATATATATACACCAGATAAAGTAAGAATAATGAAGTTGAGGTTTATGCAATATCAAGTATGATTTAAATTGCCATTTATATATAGATACAGTCGAACCTGTGCTAAAGACCACCTTGGAATAGTATGGGTGGTCTTTAAACACAGGTCTGTCTGTCCTCCATTTCACAAAATAGTGTATTGGTTTAGGTACTTTTTAGGGGCTAGTATGCTTTTAACCCTTTCCCATGCACATACAACAAATCTACAGCAAACAAGTACCGAAAGTCTCTAGAAATGAAAGTATATTTATTGAATAGCATTGAAAACATTGTGACAAATAGAGAAATTGCTTATTATGAGCATTTTCACCATTTGCCACAATGTTTTCAAATGTCGTCTGCTGCAGAGGCGTCAGAAAGGGTCTGTATGTGGGAAAGGGTTAAAGGTCAACTGTTGACTGTTGGAAATGATTTTGTGAAGCCTTTGCGACCAGTGGAGAGCAAGCCCAGTCGCCGTATCAGCAGCATCTTACAAGGTTCCATATACATGGAGTTGGCTGCCCAGCCCACCATTTTTAGCTAGACTATTCAAAGAGTAATGAGAGCTTTACTACTCGCGTCACCGTCTGGTTAAAGTTTTATGGCAAGTTGGAATTTGTATTCATAAGTATTTGTGCAAATCAGTCTTCATACTTCACACATTTGTTAAGGACCATCACACACTTAGGTTACATAACTCCATTGTATCCTAAATATGGAGTTATGGCCCTTGATTGACTTAGGAAATTTGATTTTTTAAATTACATATATTTAAATGTATGTATCTATTCAGTTGCTTTTACATATAGAGTATATATGATTTAAAAGTACTTAAATGCAATATACTGAAATAGTGCTTAAGTGTCGGAATAAGCGTTGTAAAGTCGTCCTCCGACAGTTCTTGTTATCTTGATATTCCTAGAATTTGCTATGAACTCTTTCAATTCTGGACAATTCCTTTTAAAACACTCAACCTTGAAAGGGTTAAAGAACATTTGTGTTAAGCCAAGGGGGCTACATTTCTAGCTCTTTGTCAGAAGTTACATTTATGGCTCCTCTAGATAAAGGCTAACAGGGAAGGTTTTGGTGAGACTGCACATGCACAGGCCTCATCCGAGTCTTCACATGAGAAATAATTTAAGCCTTTAACACATTTTGATGCATTTGCACAACGAGAACTGGCTCATAATGAGCAGTTTGTCACAATAATTTCAACTCTATTCTAATACTTAACTTTTATTTTAACCCTCTCCCTCATATAGACGCTTTCTGACGTCTCTGCAGCAGACAGCTTTTTGAAAACATAGTGAAAAAAGAAGAAATTGCTCAAAACGAGCAATTTCTCCTTTTGCCACAATGTTTCCACTTAAGTCATAGGTTATCCATTCAATTATAGAGATTTTCTATTTTTTTACAAAATATGTTCAAAGTCATCTGCTGCGGATTTGTTTAATGTGGGAAAGGGTTAATTACACCACAAGCCTGGTATATACATGTGTATATGACATAATTCCAAAGTATTCACATCCAATGCTAATGATGCTATTCACCATTTATAAGAGACTGTTATGTTAACCCTTTTCTGGATGCAATAAAATCTGCAGCAGCTGACTTTGAATAACATATTGGCAAAAATATGGATAAATTCTATAAATGAAGTTAAATTTACGGAAAAGAGTTGAAAACATTTTGGCAAAAGGAGGAATTGCTCGTTTTGAGCAATTTCTCCTTTTGTTACAATGTTTTCAAAAGTCGTCTACTGCAAAGGCATACGAAAGCGTTTATATGTGGGAAAGGATTAACAAACCATGTGCCATTCCCAAAGGAGGCTTTTAGAGTTCCTGAAATCAATTTACTGTTAGTAGCATTTTCGCAGTCTTAACTGCTTCCCAAGTCGGATTCTTATCACATTTTTACTTGGAAATAAGCGTTTGTCATCGATCTTGATATCTCGGTTAAAATCACAAACTCAATTGAGACCTGGAATTTTGTTCATTAATCCTTCACTACATGCGAATGCATTTTATTTTTATATGCACTTGAGGCAGACGATTTTGGAAAACGTTGTGACAAAAGGAGAAATTGGTCATGATATCTAATGCCGATAAATAACTGATTACTTACCAAATCAAGTTCATCATGATATTAACCTTTTCCCACATAAAAAAAATTTCAGCAGATAACTTCAAAGACATAGAGTAAAACATAGGGAAACTCTCTATAAATGAAAGAACAATTATTTAATTACGTTGAAAACATTGTGGCAAAATTAGAAAATGCTCGTTATGAGCAATACTCCTTTTGCCACAAAGTTTTCAAAAATCGTCTGCTGCAGAGGGGTCAGAAAGTGTCTGTATGTGGGAAAAACACCATTCAAACAAACTGAATGTTTTGAAGATAATTAACAAAATCAAGTTGCCATTTTGAGATTTTATTTACTGCAACCTAGATGATTTCAAAGTTGTCCGTTGCAAATTTTGTGTATGTGGAAAAAGGATTTATAGATACGTGTATAACTTTGGGTGAAAAGCTGGCATTATAGCCCCACCAGTACATCTCCGATGCATTTTTCGGCGATAGCTGACTAACGTGGGTTTTGACCTAGATGTTAAACAAATGATCTAGATTGTAGACCAATCAAATGTTGTATTTAATGAATAATATCGAAGAAATGAAACGTTTTGATTGGTTCATAGTTAAGTTGGCGAGAGGCATCAATGAGTTGAAGTATAAACGTCATGTTGCGCTAATGTAATGGATGTTGACTTTGATCGTAAAGTGAAAGGTCTGTGGTTTGCTTCCTGGCAGAGGCAAGCTTTTTTTTCCTCTCTCATTCATATCAAAACCCAAGTATATATATATGAACTAAAACATTTATAAACCAAATATTACATATTAAACGTTATTGTTTTCTGTCATTCTAATAAGTAAGATAAAATATCAAATAATATGCGCATGTTCCATTTATTAGTGTTTTCTCATATTGATCGCCGTTTAACTTTTTAGCTCACCAGAGCACAAAGTGCTCAAGGTGAGTTTTTGTGATCGCCTTTTGTCCGTCGTTCGTCGTCAACATCTGCTTGTTAACACTCTAGAGGCAACATTTTGCATCCAATCTTCATGAAAGTTTATCAGAACATATATCTCCATCAAACCTAGGCCAAGTTCGAAACTAGTGATATCTAGGCCAAGTTCAAATATAGGTCATGTCTGGTCAAAAGCTAGGTCAAATTGAAGGAAAATCTTGAAGCCACATTTTAAACATGAGCATGTTGAAACTTTGTCAGAAAGTTTGTCTTGATGATATCTAGGCCAAGTTTGAATATAGGTCATGTTGGGTCAAAAACTAGGTCACTAGGCCAAATTTAAAGAAAATCTTGTTAACACTCTTGAAGCCGCATTTTTGGCTTGAGCATGTTGAAACTTTGTCAGAATGTTTTTCTTAGTGATATCTAGGCCAAGTTCGAATATAGGTCATGTCTGGTCAAAAACTAGGTCACTAGGCCAAATTGAAGGAAAATCTTGTTAACACTCTTGAAGCCACATTTTAAACTTGAGCATGTTGAAACTTTGTCAGAAAGTGATATCTAGTCGGGTCAAAAACTAGGTCACAAGGCCAAATTTAATGAAAATCTTGTTGACATGAGCAGCTTAAAATTTTGTCAGAAAGTTTGTCTTGATGATTTTTCCTTTGACACTGAAACAGTTAAGTCTTAAATAGCCCATTCTCAGGTGAGTGATTTCAGGGCCTCATGGCCCTCTTGTTTAAAGATGTTTCTTGTTTGTTATACCATCACAGCAATGTAGTTAGACTTCTTTTAGCGAGACCCAGCAATTTGTCAGCCAGTCTCAACATTCTCCTATAATTAGTCTATTGCAGATGTGTTGTATGTGGGAAAAGGTTTATTATATATAAATTCTGGTGCAAAGCTAGCATTGTAGCCCCACATGCACTCCACTCCCATGCACTTTTTATGTTGTACCATACCAGCAATGTAGTTAGTCTTCTTTTACCTAGACCCAGCAATTTGTCTCAACATTCTCCTATAATCTGTCTTGATTTTCTTTTCTTTCCCCAGATATTTCAACGTTGAAGTCTTAATTTAGAAAATGAGGGGGTAAAGAGGTTAATCTCCCCGCCTGGCAGCTATTTCTAAAATGTCAGAAGGGCATTGTCCGTTAAAAGATAGAAAAAATTAAATTTCCTATTTTAGCTCTATTTTCAAATATTTTTTTAGAGCAGTTCTTAAGGTGACAGCTTTCGAATTCCTTCAATAAAAATAATATGGTCTCTAGGGTGTATGATTTTTTTACACTTCATGACTAAAGAGAAAATCTAACAAATTATTTTGTAGAATTGTTTCTTAGGGTCAAATTTGAAACAATTGGGCTTGGCATGCCGAGCAGACAATTTTGTGGAAGGAATTCCAGATGAATACATAAGACTGAAGTTTTCTCTCCATGATTTTGTTGAAAGTGGGGTTATTTTAACGGATTTATAACCAAAACCTTGTTTGCTTTTAGCTATTTTGACAGCTTCTGAACATGTATTTGCTTAAATTGAAAGTAAAATTTACTGCGGGAAAAGGGTGACCTTTGATTTGACGTCATAGCTCAGAGAAAGAAAAATCAACATGTAAGTCTTTTTGAGCTTTTTCGGTAGTTTTAAGAATGAGTATTAATTGAAAATAGGTTTCTTACATACTTGGGTTGTTGGAAGAGAGCCATAGTCAAATACTCAAATACTCTATAATGGTCGCCTATGGAAAATGAATTGCTTCCATCTGACCTAAAGTAAGAACTCAATTTCTGTATTATTTTATCATTGTGGGTACTTTTTGGTTATGTAGACTACCAAATACCTTCACGTCATGTTGATTGGTAAACAAAATGTTGCCACTAGGGGGTGGGGCTGTTTCTGTTTTACACTTTATGCCAGAAAAATTAAGAGATCATCTCAGAACATATTTGCCCAATTAAGGAGAGGTCTTCGCAACCCAGTATCATTGTTGGCTTTTCAGGGCAAGTATCCCACCTTTCCCACCTGCAGCCGCATCTCGGTTCGAAACTTAACCCTTTCCCTCATACGACAATTCTGCAGCAGACGACTTTGAACATATTTTGTCAAAAAATAGAAAATCTCTATAATTGAATGGATAACCTATGACTAAAAGTGGAAAACATTGTGGCAAAAGGAGAAATTGCTTGTTTTGAGCAATTTCTTCTTTTGTCACTATGTTTTTAAAAAGTCGTCTGCTGCAGAGGCGTCAGAAAGCGTCTATATCAGGGAGAGGGTTAAATACTGACAAGTTATTACACTTTTTTTTTTACAGATTTTCCACATTTCTATTGCTTATTAGATGTTCGTTGATGCAGGTTTGGTGTATGTTGAAAAGGGTTAACCCGTTCCGACATACAATAAATCTGCAGCAGAGAACTTTGACAAAATGCAGGTGAAGACATAGATAATCCCTATAACTGAAATTGAAAATATTGAATATAGTTGAAAACATTGTGGAAACAATGGGAAATTGCTCGTAGCAATTTCCACTTTTGTTACAATATTTTCAAAAGTCACTTACTGCAGATGCATCAAAATGCATCTATATGTGGGAAAAAGGTTAACAGTACTTCTTATCTGTAGAAACCGCCTTTTAGGGAGAAAAGTGTTAAATCAAAATGAATATCAAAGTAATCAATTCATAGACATAAGAAAGTCTCCTGATACTTAACAGTCTGCTTATTCCAGTCTGATTTAGATTGTACGATGCGTATATAGTCTGCCATTTTGTTGTCTAAAGAAAACTAACAGTTTCCCGCTTACAGCTTGCAGACACATTTACAGCAGACAACTTTTGAAACAATTGTGGCAAAAGATGAAATTACTAACAATGACAAATTTCTTCTTTTGCCTCAATGTTTATTAAGTTATTGATTTATAAAAGATTTGCACAAACAACAAATGCAGCAGACACCTGAAAATATCTTAGTAAATATGGATAATTTCTTTACTATAAATGAAGATTTTGTTATTATGAGTGCAAATTCTCCTTTTGCCACAATGTTTTCAAAAGAAGTCGACTTCAGATACGACAACATGTGGGGCAAAGGTTTGAAAACATAGTGACAAAAGAAGAAATTGCACAAAACGTGCAATTTCTCCTTTTGCCACAATGTTTTCCACTTTTTGTCATAGGTTATCCATTCAATTATGGAGATTTTCTATGTTTTGACAAAATACGTTCAAAGTCGTCTGCTGCAGAATTGTCGTATGAGGGAAAGGGTTAAGGATTATGGAGGGAAGAAAGACATAACATACTGTTCAGACTCCAGTTGAGATTATTACAAGGTAATATATACAAGACGGGCTGTAATGTTCATGAAAAAGCTGTAGAAGTTGCCATACCAATCCCATTATGACTCGGTGAGAATTTCTTGGGGAAAAAATGTTATGCGGTTAATAACAGAGTGAGTTAAATATTCAAGGTTTTTTTAATATATTCAGTAAAAAAAGAGCGATCATATTTTCCTGTTATCATATATGTTGTAGAAATGACTTAAATGTTATATGATGGATTCAAAAAACTTAATAACTAGAATTGCTAGAAGTTTGTTGTAATTACTGTAACCCTATTCCACTTGTTGATGAAAACTGAATGAGCAATTTCTTCTTTTGCCACAATGTTTTATAACTCTTTTCAATAATTATTATTATCTACAGTTATGTATCTTTCTTGTATAAGCATTTTGGTTTGTTCTGTATACATGGTCACCTATCCCCAAAACAAAATGTTAAAACCGACTTGCTTTGAACTATCTTTTTGTAACCTTTGAAGGCAAAACAGTTGTAACTACATGTTGTTCATCTAGACAGCTACTTTAAATGTCTGTGATAGACAGTCCTGCAATCTTACAGGAGTTTTGAGAAGAGAAAGACATAAAATACGGTTCAGACACCAGTTGAGATTACTACAAGGTATATTGCCACAGAGGGCTGTAATATCAATAAAAAGCTGTAGAAGTCAGCATCTTGAGAATTGCCTAGCCAATCCCATAAATCATTGAAAAGAATAACTTCCTGAACCCCTCTCCTGAAAAAGGCAATTTCTCTTTTCCCCACAATGTTCTACAAAATCATCTGCTGCTGGGAAATCTTTAGTTGTCTGTATCCGGTAACAGACTAAGAACTCCCAAACTGAAAATACCAGAAGGGAAAAATGGTAATTCTGGACAAAAATGTTATGACGGTATTATTGTAATATCAAGTAAATACATTTTAGGGAAAAGATAAATGGTTAACCCTTTCCCACTTATGATAAATCTGCTGCAGTTGACTTTGAAAACATCTAGGCAAAAATAGGAATTTTCCTATAATTGAAACTAGATACTATTTCAATAGAGTTAAAATATATTGTGGCAAAAGGGAAAATAGCATGTTTTCCTTATATGTATATAGTTATATACATATAGTGAAAACTTAAAAAAAAAAATCCTTGTCCAAAAGCAATGACCCGATTTAAAACTAATTTTGAAGAAATAATCCTTGGGTGACCCTCTACCAAGATTGATGAAATTATTCCGATCCTTTGAAAAACATGGCTGTCCGGGGGCTTGTTTTCCTTATATGTATATATAGTGAAAACTTCAAAAAGCTTCTTATTTTTAGATCTTCTTGTCTGAAACCAAAAGGCCTAGAGCTTTGATATTTGGTGTGTAGCAAAATCTAGTAGTCCTATACAAAGTTTGTTCAAATTATGCTCTTGGGGTCAAAATTGGCCCCGCCTTGGAGGTCAACTGTTTTTCAATGAGATATATAGCGAAAAACTTTGAAAATATTCTTGTCTGAAACTGAAAGGCCTATAGCTTAGATATTTGGTGTGTAGTAAAATCTAGTAGTCCTCTACGAAGATCGTTTAAATTATGCCCCTTGGATCAAAATTTTGAGCTCTGTTTAACCCTTTCCCTCAAACGACAATTCTGCAGTAGACATATACTTTAAACATATTTTGTCAAAAAATGGAAAAACTCGTTAATTATGATTAACCTATGACTAAAAGTAGAAAACACTGGCAAAAGGAGAAATTGCATGTTTTAAGCAATTTCTTCTTTTGTCACTATGTTTTCTAAAAGCTGTCTGCTGCAAAGGCTCCTATATGAGGGTAAGCGTTTATTTCATATGGATATTTGCTGCTTTTTGTGTCAAGATGTTTACAAAGTTGTTCAATGCAGATTTGATGTGTGTGGCAAAGTGTTAAAGGGTTTTGATAATTTTCCCAGACACAATATTTCTTAACACACTGTAATGATTGTAGTGAAATCAATGAAATTGTAACTGTAAAGCAAGTCCGTTAGTTTTCCATATAAATTACAATATCTGTCTTCAGATATCTCCAATCTTCCTAACAAACTTTATGTTAACTCTTAACCACAAAGAGATGCATATTAAGCAGACATTTTTTTTTTAAACACTGTGGTCATAGAAGAAATTGCTCCTTTTGACACATGGTTTTCAACTCAATTCAATAATTATTCCTTCTTTTACATATTTTTTCCATTTGTTTTCAAAGTGGTCTGCTGCAGATTTCTTGTATTTGGGAAAGGGTAGATATATCCCTTATTCTTGTGTACTGTCTTAGTTTGCCATTTACTTGGCAAGTCATTTTTCTGAATTAAAAGAATCAGAGGAAAAAATGAAATTTCTTCAAAATAAGCGCTATCATTTTTAAAAAGTTGAAAATGTTGTTGGAAAAAGGAGAACTGGCTCAATATGAGCTACTTCTCCTTTTTTCCATGATGTTTTCAAAAGTTTCCTGGTGCGAAATCATCAAATGCTATCTGTATCAGGGAACTGGTTTACTCAATTAAGGTTTTGGTCATTCCTAATTAGAAGCAAAAGAGAATAAACTAAGATAATAATGATTAACAGGAGATGGAATAGAACTTTGGATGGCCAAAGGTGATATTGCTCATGAACATTAGTTTTTTATCTCTTCCCAAATGTTTCAAACCTTTTCCTATTGTAGGCACAGTTTGAAGCATCTACAGCAAATGAGTATTAACAAGCAAATTCATGAAATTTATATCCCCCGCTTGCAGGAAATATTGTAGGAAAATGTTGAGGTTAGGTTTAAACATGTCAGTAGACTTTTTATTGAACATGTATTACAGGGTAAATTAAACAAACTTGGCCTAGGTTGTTACCAAGGCATTTAACCTCGTTACCAAGTTTGAAAAAAAAAAAAATCACATTTGTGGCAGTTATTGCACGGAAACAGCAAGAAACAACTTTTTTTGTTAATTAAGGGGCCATAACTCCACCGAAAGTGACGATCGAACTAGGCCTAGCCCTTAAGGCATTTAACCTTGTTACAAAGTTTGAAAAAAACCGGTTCCCCATTGTGGCAGTTATTGCACGGAAACAATAAGAAACAACATTTTTTGTTAAATAAGGGGCCATTACTCCACCGAATAAAGTCCGCCGAAAGTGACGATCAAACTTGGCCTAGCCCTTAAGGCATTTAACCTTGTTACTAAGTTTGAAAGAAAACGGTTCACATTTGTGGCAGTTATTGCACGGAAACAGCAAGAAACAACATTTTTTGTTAAATAAGGGGCCACAACTCCACCAAATAAAGTCTGCCGAAAGTGACGATCGAACTTGGCCTAGCCCTTAAGGCATTTAACCTCGTTACCAAGTTTGGAAAAAAAAATAATTCACATTTGTGGCAGCTATTGCACGGAAACAGCATGAAACGACATTTTGTGTTAAATAAGGGGCCATAACTCCACTAAATAAAGTCTGCCGAAAGTGACGATCGAACTTGGCCTAGCCCTTAAGGCATTTAACCTTGTTACCAAGTTTGAAAAAAAATGGTTCACATTTGTGGCAGTTATTGCACGGAAACGAAGTGTGACAGACAGACGGACAAACCAAAATTAATAACCCCCCTTTTTTTCTTCGAAAAAGCGGGGGATAAAAACAATGAGGCAAAAGAAGAATTTCATAAAATAAAGTTTTTGTTACAATGCTTTCAACTCCATTCAATAAGTTTACATTCATCTATAGAGATTTTTCATATTAATTTGTCTAGATATTTAATTGGCTATAGAATCTTCCGAATGCAAAGGCTAAGTCTATGTGGAAAAGCAGCCAGTTGCTTGGGAAGATTGTTGTGTGCAGTACTGGTGTGAGAAAACCAGAAAATGCATGAGTAGGTGAACTGGCCGCCGTGATATAACTGAGAAATTGTTAAAAACGGCGTTAAACCCCAATCAATCAATCAATCAATCCGAATGCAAAGCTGGCCAAGTCAATTTTAAAAATTCAGCAATGATGGGGTTTAAACATATAACAAGGGTCTAGCAAAAGACAAGAACAACACAACAATACAGCATTATTTTTTTTAGAAAAAAAGTTTATTGATAGGAAAATATGTGTTAGTTTGAAAAATCAACAAGAAAAGAAATAAACTTGCATGGTCCAGCCATGGCATGGTCAAAAACAATAGACTCTATGATATGTATTAGTTATTGCTAATCAATACTGCCTTGAATCTGACCTTTGTACACAGATGAACATGTATATTTTAACCCTTTCATTCATATAAACGCTTTCTGATGCCTCTGCAGCAGACAGCTTTTTGAAAACATTGTGACAAAAGAAGAAATTGCTCAAAACAAGCAATTTCTCCTTTTGCCACAATGTTTTCCATTCTTAGTCATAGGTTATCCATTCAATTATAGAGATTTTCTATATTTTGACAAAAATATGTTCAAAGTCGTCTGCTGCAGAATTGTAATATGAGGGAAAGGGTTAATGACACACCTGGCCTTTTATAAAAGTTTACCCTTTCCCACATACAATAAATCTGCGGCAGGCGACTTTTAATACATCTGGAGAAAATATTGAAATTCTCTTTTTATAAATGAGTTGGAAACATACTAGTAAAAGCAGACATTGAACATTATGAGAAATTTCTCCCTTTGCCATAGTGTTTCAAAAGTCACCTGTTTAGGATGCATCAGTTTATCCAACCCCTGTGTATTTTCATGAAATAAATCATAAATGTGTGCTTCATTATAATCTAAATTTAAGAACAAAGGTCAGTATCAGGTCACTAACGTTAACCCTTTCCCACATACAACAAATCTGCAGCAGATGGTTTTGAAAACACCTAGGCAAAAATATGGAAAATCTTAATAAATGAAAGTATTATTATTGAATAGAATGAAAAACATTGTGGCATTATGAGCAATTTCTCCTTCTGCCACAATGCTTTCAAAAATCATCTGGTGCAGATGCATCTGCAATGGACGAAGTAATAAACAATGTTTTAGTACTATAGCAAATCTGTTAACCCTTTACCTTATAATATAGACAATTATTAAAAGTGTGGAGAAAAATATTACCACAACACTTTCTTCTGACACAAAATGTTTTCCATTAAACTAAATCATGAAAATTAGTGAAACCAACAGATGTTGTTCCCTATATGGGTTCTAAAATATCAAAGGGCAGTAACTCCATCAAAAGAGAATAGTCACATGGCTTACCCATAGGAAGTGAAATTAACCCTTTCTCACTGGGCAGTGGATGACTTTTGAAAACATTGTGGCATAATGAGAAATTGAACTTTCCCTTATAGAGATTTTCCATAATGTTGTATATATGTTTTCAAAGTCTTCTTCTGCTGATTTGTTGTACGTGGGAAAGGCTTAAATTCAAAATCTTTTAACATTTTTGTAATGCCAACAATGAAGGGGCTGATGATCGACATGCCCTGTTCCTCTTTGTTCTCAATACCCACGAAAAGTAACATTTTCTCATGTGCTGACATACTTTGCGGCAACTTTTGAAATCATTGTGGCAAAAAGAGAAATCCCTCATAAGAGGCATTTTTATCATTTTCTCAACAACATACAAGGTTAAGGGTTAAAAACATTAATAAACATATAACCGTAATAACTATCAGTCTAAAAGTAAAACATGTATTATACTATTGCATTCAAAGTCCAAATGCATCTATGGCAAGCTATTCTAAAAATTCTTATAAACATTTACCAACCAGATATTAGTGAAACTAGAGCTTTCAAAGGACAGCAGGCTTGGTTTTTATTCATTTTCCTTGACACAAAGTCAGAAGACTATATGAGATAAGGGGGAATAAACTGATCTTTTCTCCACAAAACCTCTCTTAAAACTCAACCAAACCCTATGTTTTACTAAGAGAATTCTTTTGAGTACCAACAACAAAGGGTTTAAGTGTCAAATAAGCATACATGTGATAATTTTAGGTGAACTTTCCGGGACGGCTGACATCATGACCACCAAACTAGGGGGTCTGGGGTCATGCCAATAGCTCATTAAATCAATTATCTGATGATTGGCGATGACAAAATCGACACACATACCAATTAACGGGTTAGTGTCATAGGCCAGCAGCCTACTTAGATAGTTAAAATTAGGGGTCTCCGGGACAGAGATGCGATTTCCGGGACAATATAACATGTATGCAAATAAGGATGAAAGATGCCCCTTATCTAGAGCTCTGGAAAATAGAAACACTGTGAGATATTGTTTGCATTGAATATCAGATGACTAATAAAAATGTTTTGGGGAAAAAACCTTGGTTTAAAATATGCAGTCTTTCTTTTTCACTAATTATTTTAAACACTGTTCTAAATTGAGTTTGTTTTAATTTGTAAAATTATTATGCTAAATGGTTCTGGTAATTTAAATTTGAAGTCACAAATAGCCTATATGGCAACAATTAACAAAATATAAATAAAATGTCAAAAATAAAACTTCAAAAAATCATGGACAAACTGGGACGGAACTTTAAAATTGGATTCACATAAAGATAAAACAGAACGTAATTTTATAAAAAACGGAATTATCACAGCCATAAACATATTGGAGCCATGTCACACAAAAAAAGACATTCAGAGATATTTGAGTCATGCAAAAAGGTACAAGTTGTCATTAGTAAATAGTGTATGTTCAGATCATCCTGTGGATCTGTTGTTATATCAAAATCTTCACCATTCACTGGAAGCTTCATATAATTATCCCTTTCCCACTTGCATTTTGACGCATCTGCCGCAGACGACTTTTGAAAACATCACGGCAAAAGTAGAAATTGCTCATGATGAGCAATTTCTCCATTTGTCACAATGTTTTCAATTATATGCAGTAGTTATACTTTCATTTCCAGGGATTTGTACCTAGACGATTTCAAAGTAGTCTGTTGCAAATTTGTTGTATGTGGGAAAGGGATAAGCCTTTTCTAGTTATTTGTGAAAAGTATATATCTAAATCTGACTGTGCAGACTGGTATGTTCTATATGGTTCTCAAAGGCCAGGTTGTACCTTGGCCCATGTACAGGCTCATTTAACTTAACCCTTTCCCTCATATAGACGCTTTCTGATGCCTCTGCAGCAGACGGCTTTTTGAAAACATAGTGACAAAAGAAGAAATTGCACAAAACGTGCAATTTCTTTTTTTGCCACAATGTTTTCCACTTTTTGTCATAGGTTATCCATTCAATTATGGAGATTTTCTATGTTTTGACAAAATACGTTCAAAGTCTTCTGCTGCAGAATTGTCGTATGAGGGAAAGGGTCAACCCTTTCTAACATACAGATGCCTCTGCAGCAGGTGACTTTTGAGAACATTGTGGCAAATGGAAACATTTTTCATAATGAGCAATTTTTATCTATTATGCTTTCTTTTAAAAAGAGTTTCAAATTTTTGCAGGTACATTTTCAAAGTTGTCTGCTGCAGATTTGTTGTATGTGGGAAAGCGGTCAATGTCAGTTACCATCAAATTGCATATTTGTATTGTCAGTTGTTGGTCAAAACTGTTCTCAAGAATTATAAAAAACTTAATTCATGTGGATGTCAAAAAGGGAAGATCCTTATCAGACTTCATATAGATGTAGCCTGATCGCGATCTTTAATGAATGCAAAGTCCCTTTCTATGTCACATGGAACATTCTTTCTTTGTCACATTTAAAAATAATACAATAGATAAAGTACACATTAAATTGCAAAAGGTTTCATTGCGTAATTTGATATATATTTTGTTTAAATTGCTTTGTGAAAATATTGCAAGAATAGTACATGTACTTTTGTATATTGTATCACTTTCCCTCATACAACAACTTCATTAAGTTGTCTGATGCAGATGAGACTCGTCAAATTGTATCTGCATGTGGGGAAGGTTTAACTCTTTCCCGAATAGAATAAATCTGCAGCAGACAACTTTGAAATGATCAAGTTCAAAATGTAGAAAATTCCTTTAAATGATTATTGAAAACAGTTGAAATCATGGTGGCAAATGGAGAAATTGCTCATCATTACCAATTTCTTCTTTTGCCACCATGATTTCAAAAGAAGTCAAGCAGTGGTGTCAGAAAGTGTGTATATGTGTGAATGGTTTAACTATAAATCTACTAATTTTTTTGTGACAGGATCTTACCATACAGATAAACAGTTTTAGTCAAATTGAAAAATGAAAACATTAAATCTGTCTGATCTTAGAGTTCAAGTCACAATATTTGAAAACAAATATAAAGTAAACAAGAGATGTTTCTCGAACATTATGCCTCCCTTATCATCACAATGTCAGAAGAATTAATTAAATAAGCGTAACTGGAAATGGTAGCTTACAACCTTTTTGTGTTCAAGGTCACTGTGACCTTGATCTCCAATGGATGACTTCGAAATCAATAGAGGTCATCTTCTGGGCATACATAAACTCCCTGCCAAGTTTGAGTACTGTAGGTCCAAGCATTATCCAGTTATCAATTTATAATATATATGACAAATTTTGGGTTACTGATGGACCGACCTACATGTGCAAAGCATTACTACCAATTCTTCCAACAATATTTTAAATTTAGAAAAACTTTGAATATCATTTATTATAATTAAACTTAATCTTAAAAAGGTAAAGGCAAGATGTTTCAAAACAATAAAAAATATAATCAGAAGTATCATCTGCATTGAATTGATATAAAATGTACATGTTTTATGGCTTGTTAAATCTGTAGCAGTTGCATAGTTGAATAAATTTGCAGATACATGTATAACAATATAAACATGATAAGGGAAATAACAACAAAAATCTACCATGTTATCAAAGAACTATTTTCTGCATACAACAAATCTGCTTCCATCGCAGGTACATCATTAGAGAAAATTTGGTCAATTAATGGAGCTCTGTCTAACATGACTGAAGCAAACACTGCTACCGGGAGTAGCATAACCACTCCTAAATTTTGTCAAGGCGAGCTAAAAAAAATTAGGAATAAAACTATTCTCATGATATTATAAATGCAAGGAGTTTTCAATAAATAAATCATTAAGCTTATCTTAAAACATGCCAGATAAAACAATAAAACATTTATTTTTTGCTAAAAAATAGAAAGCAAATCGAAATAAATGCATATACATGTTGCAGGGTCTTCATATACATAAAGTATATTAGCTACATCAAGTTATTTTGTGTCTAATCGCACATGCAAACACAGGTAGTGAAGACTCGGCCAAGCCTGTGCATCCACACTGTGGATTCCACAGTCTCAACAGAGTGTTTACTATACACCTACATTTAGAAGGATTTATGACAAGAGATTTCTGATTGTAGTCCAACTGGTTCCAATCTTACACCTGTTCATGCTCTGACCAAACAGGGAAACAGTAAAGCCCCATTTCGCATGATGCAGCCAATATTAAAATGCATATAACATGTAAAAGCTGTCATAATCTAGATGAAGAGTTTGACATTAACGTTGACACAGAGAACTTTTGTTGCCCCTTGCAGAAAAACAACCTGTATTTTGAGAACTCTTACCCTTTCCAACATTTTAGAAATATACAACAGACGATGTTGAGAACATCTCCACAAAAACATATGGAAAATCTCTATAAATGAAAGTATAATTATTGAATAGAGTTGTGGCAAAAGGGAAAATTGCTCACTGCTGTTTGCTGCAGAGGTGTCAAAATGGGTATATATGTGGGGAAGGGTTCAAAGAAAATGTAACATCATCCTTAGATGGCCTTTGATTTCTTCCGGTTTTTCATTTCTTAGGTTGAATGTTTTTTTAATATTGGAGAGTTTAAAAATAGCATGCTTGATTGAGATTTTGAATTTGATAATAAAAAGCAGTTACATCAAAATATCGTTCCTGTGTTATTTATTTTTAACCCTGTTTCTCTAGCAGACGCCTTTTGATGCATCTACAGCAGACTACTTTTGAAAATATTGAGGCAAAGGAGAAATTGCACATTATGAGAATTTATCTTTTTTGTCATAATCTTTTCCACCCTATCCAAAAGTAATACTTAAGTTTAAAGATAGTATTTTCCAAGATGTTTTCAAACTCGTCTGCTGCAGTCTTGTTGTATGTTGGTAAAGGGTAAAGAAATGCATGTTGACAGACTATTTCTTTGCACTCTTCTTCGTCCTCTTCTTCTTCTTTCCTGAACTTCCACTGCCACTTGTTACTGTACTCATCTTGTCAGTCAGTCCATCTGAAATACGATTGATTGATTGGGGTTTATAGCTGTTTTCAACAGTTTTGCAGACATATCGCAACAAAAAGGTCTCCTAACCATGTGTTTCCTAGCTTTCTCACACCAGTACTCCAAACAACAGTCTTTCCAAACAACTGACTGCTTTTCAGATACTGCTAGCCCAATGGTGGAAGACGAATGATGCTTGTTGCATTCAGTTTTGTCAAACATCTGATAGTATGTTGGCCAACTTGGAGTTGAAACTCGCAACCCCTGGATTGACAGCCAGCATCCCTACCTAGTGAGCTACTAGGGCTTGACAATATATGACATCAGCAACAAATATATAAGGAGTCTAAATCAGGTTCTTAAATGAGGGTAGTTATGCGAAAACCAACACTTTGTGACCAGCCTAGATCCAGATCATACTGTTTCATCTGGCTCTGCACTATTTGCCAGTTATTCATATCTAGGCCCCCTTCTGTTAATGAACTGCTACTTTAATTGTAGGTTCGGATCAGCCTGTATATCTCATCTGTCTTATCAAAACTTACACAAGTTCATGTAAGTAATATGTAAACAATGTAGATATTGATCAGACTTTGCAGATGCACAGACCAGTCTGTATCTACACAATTCACGCAAGCCAACCTTCTATGTTTTCATATGGATGGGCTCAATTAATTAATTAATACATCCTATAATTATAACTCATGATGATTCTTCCCTCCTTTTCCCTCAAATAATTTATACATAGTCATAATGTCATTCATTTGTATACATTTTTCCATTCATATTTCTTCTTCAAAATTTAGAAATAAAATACTATGTTAGACAGTTTTTCCTCATACAATAAATCAACAGCAGTTGACTTTAAAAAGATCTAGGCAAAAGTATGGAAAGTCTCTTTAGGGGAAAATATAGTTATTGTAAAGTTGTTAACATTGAGGCAAAAGAAGAAAAAAATACTTATTTAGAGCAATTTCTCCTTTGCCCACAATGTTTTCAAAATTCATCTGCTGCAAAGGCATCAAAATGTGTCTACATGTTAGAAAGGGTTAAATTAATGACCTTCCTCCTGATCTATATTCTCTTGTTCATGGAAGTTTGAGTTATTTTCCCTGGGTTGGGGTGTGGATCTCTCCTCCTCTTCATCATCATCAGGTATATAACCAGGGTTAACTGCTGACAGCTCTTGGTCACTCACTTGTGAGCTCATCAGACTGGGTTGTAGACTGATAACAGATCCTGCTGGGGACCTGGCAGCTATGGGAAGAATATATAATATTAGAAATTACAAAGAACAAGAAAGTATGATTGATTGGTTGATTTGGGTTTAACTCCCTTTATTACAATTTTTCATGATGGCCATTTCTCCTTGCCATGTTCTTGTTATGTTCGGGTTTAAGCTGTTTCAACAATATTTAAATTAAATAATGGGGATTGTTTAATTATTCATGAGTCCTGGGTAAAAAACCAGAACTAGGCTAGAAAGTTTTCATTGCCCAAGGGCCCTCCATCATGAAAGGCAAATCCCAAACACTAACCACTCGCCCACAGCAGATTACTCATCTATCCATCTATTTCCAGGTTTTCTCACACAAATACTCCAATAAGGTTTGGACAAGTTGGTTGTTGATGCTGCAAGTTGTTATTCCTCAAAAGTCAAAAATTGTATAATGAAAAACAAAAACAAACAAAAAATCATTCCAACTACATTTGGTTGTCAGTTACTTGAAAGCACTAACTGTGCTTTCAAGTAACTGACAACCAAATGTAATTGGAATGATTTTTTGTTTGTTTTTGTTTTTCATTATACAATTTTTGACTACATGTATTTAATTTTTTTCCTATAAACCTTTCCTTTTTAAAAATCATATGACCAATACTTTTCTTCACCTATTCTTCCAATAAAATGAGGATATTTACATTATAATTTCATTTTAAATATATATAAATTGCATTGATGGCATCAAACATAAGCTTCTTATTTTCAATAACTTCGATGTTAACACTTTCCTACATAGAATAAATCAGAGACATGTGTTTATATGTCTCTGAATAAATCTTCAGCTGATGATTTAAAAAAGATTGTGGGAAAAATAAGAAAAATCCCTATACAGGCAAGTATAAATTCTAGTAAGAAATCATAACACAGACAGTAGAAATGTGTGGACTGATCTGGCTCATTATAAGTCACCATTGTCCCAACGCCCTTTTTCATGCAACAAAGCTCTCATACCTGTGGGAGATCTGTCTCTAGCACTGTGAGTGGATCCCGCAGACATGGGCCTTCCTCCCATCATCATCGGTGACCCTGGGGGAGGGATTGGTGACGGACTGTGTCCACTGCGAGTGGAGGTCATCGATGCCGGGCGCGGTATTGGAGGTGACAGAGTGCCGTTAACCAATGGGGCAATTGTGATATCGCGTCTTAGCTGTGCCTGGGATCCAAACAAACTAGAGGCTCCTGAACTTGGGCGCTCAGCGTGGGAAAATAAGCTGGAGGCCTGAAAATTGAATGTAAAAAGTAGTAAGGTACAGATCTCTAGATAATGTACATAATCATTTGATGTGCTAACATTCTTATGTTCTAGGTACTAATCACAATCATCAAAATCTGCAGCAGACGACTTTGAAAATATCTACTAGAAAACATGGAAAATCTGTATTATTGTAGGTATAATTACTGAAAAAAGTTGTTTTGAGCAATTTCTCCTCTTGTCACAAAGTTTTCAAAAGTTGTCTGCTGAAGAGGCGTCAGATAATGTCTACATGAGGGAAAGGGTTAACTACCAACAATTAAGGGTTTGGTTAGGTCATAAGAAATACTTTTAGGGGAATGATCAAGGTTACTGCTTCGTATCTAGATTGATTGTTTGGTGTTTTAGGCCGCTTTCAACAAGTTTTCAGTTATATCACGGGGTTCCTAGGTAAGTTACCAGTACTACTGGTCCATTTATCCTGACACCAGTCAGTCAGTCGTAATGCTAACACCGCAACCCTGAGCACCTACGCAGCAGATAGCTTTTGATAACATAAATGAAAGGAGAAATCGCTCATTATGATCAATTTCTCCATTTGCCACAATGATTTCAATTCTATTCAATAATATCATGTTCATTACAAATTACTAGAGAAATTCTATGTTCTATCGAAATCTTTTCAAAGTCATCTGCTGCAGATTGGGTGTATGTTGGAAAAAGTTAACTACCAACAATTTAGGTTGGGTCACCTTTTGACACATCTGTAGCAGATGGCTTTTCAAAACATGATGAGTAAAGAAGAAGTTGTTCAATCCTCTATTCTAAAATTGAATTTTCATTAAAATTGCTTGCCCATTTTATTTTCCATTTGTTTTCAGATTTATCTTTTGCAGATTTGAGTTGTATGGGTAAAAGGGTTTTGTCCGACTTACATTTGAGGCAGCTGATCCAGGTCGCATGGGTTGAGGATCAGGGTCTGGGACCGTTCCAAATTTGGGTCCTGTTTTTGGCATCGGTCCTTTAGGATTAACAAGGGCAGATGTAGATGTGGCTCCTTCTTCTTCATCTTCCTCTTTCTCAAAAAACCTAAAAAGGGTTTTTGGGATGAAGTTAACTCTTTCCCGCATACAGGCTCTTTCTGACGCCTCTGCAGCAGATGACTTTTGAAAACATCTTGACAAAAGGAGAAATTGAAGAAAAAACAAGAAATTTCTCCTTTTGCCACAATGATTTCAACTTTTTTCAGTAATTATACCTACAATTATAGGGATTTTCCATATTTTTGTATAGATGTTTACAAAGTTATCTGCTGCGGAATTGCTGTATGTGGAAAAGGGTTAAATAAAGAAAGTATTTGTTCTTTCTAAATTTTAATAAAATCTTGGAAATTCTAAAATAGTTTATTAATCTTTCCCTCATATAGACACTTTCTGACGCCTCTGCAGCAGATGGCTTTTTGAAAACATAGTGACAAAAGAAGAAATTGCTCAAAACGAGCAATTTCTCCTTTTGCCACAATGTTTTCCACTTTTAGTCATAGGTTATCCATTCAATTATAGAGATTTTCCATTTTTTGACAAAATATGTTCAAAGTCATCTGCTGCAAAATTGTCGTATCAGGGAAACGGTTAACCATTGAATAATGGATACAGGAATTTTTTTATTTCTAGTTTTTTTCCCATACTTTTGTCTAGATGTTTTCGAAGTTGTCTGTTGCATATTTGTTTTATGTTGGAAAGGGTAAAACAATGACTTTTACTTACGTTTCTAGATCTATCAGACCAACTTCCGGGAGACTCTGGAGCACTCCTCTAACATTGTCTTCTTCCTGTTAGGAAAAATGTAACATTTACAAAATATGTGTAATTGTTTGTTTCTCTGCTTTTGTCATTGTCTTGTTATTGGCTTTATATAGTATTCTAATTGTTGTCTACATAGAAAACTGGTGCATATGACAAATTAGGTCTTTAATTTAGATAATTTAGTCTGTACCGCAGTAAATTTAAATTTCTACAATGTAAATGAAAATTATGTACAGACTTTTCGTTTCCAAACAGGAGAACGTTAACACTTTTCCATTTACAAACATCTGAGCAAAAATATGTACAAATGAGAAATTGGTCGTAATGATCAATTTCTCATTTTGCCTCAATGTTTTCAAAAGTTTTTTGCAGCAAATGCGTCAAATGAGTCTGCAAGTGAGAAAGGCTTAGTAAATAATAGAACATTTAGAGAAAAGAAAAGTTTTGGTTTTGTTCATTGCAATAAATATTATCCTGGAATTTAATCCATCAAGTTATGAAACTGTTCCAGCAATATTACCATTATTTCATAGCCCTCCAAACTTGAACCCTTTCCCACCTTTCCCAGTCGCATTTTGAAGTATTTGCAGCTGACAACTTTGTAAAAAGTTGGGGCAGATCGAGAAATTGCTCATTTGTGCTCCACCTCCTTAACCCTTTCCTACATAGAGACATGTCTGGCGCTCCTGCAGAAGACGCCTTTGGAAAACGTTTTCTACAAAATGAGCAATATCTTTTTTGCACAATGTTTTTAACTTTATCAAAAAAAAAAATCCTTCATTTGACAAAATGGTATTACATTTGTCTACTGTAGTATTGTTATTTGTTGTATGTGTCCAAGGGTTAACCCTTTCCCTCATACGACAATTCTGCAGCAGACGACTTAGAACATATTTTGTAAAGAAATAGAAAATCTCTATAATTGAATGGATAACCTATGACTAAAAGTGGAAAACATTGTGGCAAAAGGAGAAATTGCTCGTTTTGATCAATTTCTTCTTTTGTCACTATGTTTTCAAAAAGCTGTCTGCTGCAGAGGCGTCAGAAAGCGTCTATATGAGGGAAAGGGTTAAGTGATAAACAAACACAATAGAATTGT
The DNA here is from genome assembly GCA_031761405.1 of Serripes groenlandicus. Lineage (NCBI taxonomy): Eukaryota > Metazoa > Mollusca > Bivalvia > Cardiida > Cardiidae > Serripes > Serripes groenlandicus. Next base: position 169,706,185 of record JASEVX010000001.1, on the reverse strand, counting down.
GACTACATGTACCTCTGAGGACTCTTCATCTGTGGAGGGTTCCGCCAGTACATCCAGTAGGTCATCCCCAAACTTCTCTCTCCCATGTTCCGGGTACAAATCTTCATAATATCCATCCTCTTCTATATTCAAAAAAAAAATTGACATTGCTATCTCAGTTATAAAAATAATGTAACAATAATATAGTCACCTACCAATAAGTCAGTAAGTGGACATATGGTGGACGGACAGACAGAAAGGCAATTGTTCCCCATGTGTCTTTCAAGGCATCTGACACAAAAATTGTCTTTATAATTATACTCATAAATCTTTGTGTGTTGATAAATTGCAATTCAATGGTAAAATGTGCTTTCATTGTAGCTCTATTGTTATTTATCAAGTTAATGTTTTTCATGAAAGCAGATGACAAACTTCAGCAAACCGGTGTAAACTGTTGTTTTTATCATGCATTTAACCGTTAGTCTCATATAGACGCTTTCTGACGCCTCTGCAGCAGACAGCTTTTTGAAAACAGTGACAAAAGAAGAAATTGTTCAAAACGAGCAATTTCCCTTTTGCCACAATGTTTTCCACTTTTATTCATAGGTTATCCTTTCAATTATAGAGATTTTCTATTTTTTGACAAAATATGTTCAAAGTCGTCTGCTGCAGAATTGTCGTTTGAGGTAAAGGGTTAAACCTTTTGATAAGGGTACACCAACGAATCATGTCACTGGGACAATTTCTTTGAATATAAGTTATGGAGGTCAAATGAATGAATGAATATATGGTGTTTTATGGCGCATCATGGTCAAATCAGGATTTTTAGAATAAGAAATATGCTCGTTATCTAGAGCTCTGGATGAACCTTTTCCAAGATACTGACACATCTGTAGCAGATGACTTTGGCAGACACTGTGGAAAAAAGATAAACTCTCATAATGAGCAATTTCTCCATTTGCCTCAATGTTTTCAATTCTACTCAATAATTACAGATTTGATTTTGATTGTTTTGCCTGGATGTTTTCTCAATCATCTGCTGCAAATTTGTTTTATGTGGGAAAGGTGGTTTATCCTTTCCCTCATTGAACGCTTTCTGACGCCTCTGCAGCAGACGTCTTTTTAAAAACATGGCAACAAAAGAACAAAGTTGCTAAAAAAAAACAATTTCTCCTTTTGTCACCATGTTTTCAACTCTATTCAATTATTGTTCTCTCATTTGAAGGGATTTTCTGTGCTTTTGCCAAGATGTTTCCAAGGTCAGCTGCTGCAGATTTGTTTTATGTGGGAAAGGGGGTTAACTCACCTTCAAACTCTCTGTTGTCCGGTAGACTAGGCCAAACCTTCTGAATTGTTGGGTTTGTTAGTTTCTGTTTGGCTACTTTCTCTGACCTACCATTCAGGAATAATCCTATAAAACGAAAACAAAACCATGAGATTAACAAGAAACCACTGAAAACGGTAAGGCCGGATTGTCAGCAATTTGACCTTGAAAATCGACAAACCAAGGTCAAAGTAACCATAGAAATCAATAGAACTTGTTACTGGTTACCTTCAGGCAAAGTTTCAAGTTTGTAACCCTTTCCAGTGCTGAGATTTTGCCTCAACCTGAAACTTTAACCAAAATAATGACGGACAGACAGACAGACGGACGGACAGACATCGCCAATCTATAGACCGGAATTGTTAGAGCAATCCGGCAAAAAATGCGAAGGCCCAAAATGAGGAGGAGGTTAACAGGTCTTTGTAGCACAGTATTTGTCATAAAACTTTACATATAAACCCTTAAAGTCCAAACAATGGTTTAGGGATTTTTGTGTTGCCTGACTGTAAGGAATCATTTCTTCTGTTTGTCTTTTATGCATTGCATTAGTTGGTCATAATTTTTAGCTAACCTGCACATGAAATGCTCATGGTGAGCCATTGTGATGGTCTGATGTATGTCGTCCATCGTCGACAATTACTTTAAACGACTGATCCCTAAACCATTATTTGGACTTTAAGGGTTTATATGTAAAGTAATTGTCGACGATGGACGACATACATCAGACCATCACAATGGCTCACCATGAGCATTTCATGTGCAGGTTAGCTAAAAATTATGACCAACTAATGCAATGCATAAAAGACAAACAGAAGAAATGATTCCTTACAGTCAGGCAACACAAAAATCATGACTATTGAATAGTTAAAAACAATTTAGCAAAATGAAAATTGCTAATTATGATCAATTTCTCCTTTTGCCACAATGCTTATAACTCTTTTTTAATAATTAAACTCTCATTTACAGAGATTTTTCATAATTTTACCAAGAAGTTTTCAAAGTTGTCTGCTGGGTTCAACCTTTTTCAACAGATAATAATTTTAAACAGCACAATGTTTTCAGTGGCCACACAAATCTCATTTCTTTATGTGTCCAAAGTTTTTGTCAGATTCCTAAGATGCTTTACATTTTTAAAGTATCTGGTTTTCTATACCAGGTTATGAGGTAAAAGTTAGAACATAAACGAATTATGACTCACCCATGATGTACATTTTCATCAACATGCGTTTCTTGTATGGTGGTATCAGAATAAAGTCATAGTCCCTCTGGGCCAGTCTTTGACTGAACATTGGTACCAGGCTCATAAATTCTGTTGCAGTCTTGCGTACACTCTTTTTAACACTTCCTGTAAAACAAAACGGATGATTAATCATTTCAAATGCAACAGTTAGAATTATATTATATATATTGTTATAAGATGCTGTCGGCTGCTTTGCAACAAAGCTGTGAATTGTTTTCAATATCAGAAAAGTTCTAACTAAATTCACCACTCTTGATGTCCACTTCCTGAATACTCAACCCTTTCGCACATACAACAAATCTGCAGCAGATGACTTGGTAAACATCTAAGTAAAACGATGGAAAATCTCTACAAATAAGTGTACAATTATTGAATAGAGTTGAAAACATGGTGGCAAAAGGAGAAATTGCTCATTGTGAGCAATTTCTTCTTTTGCCACAGTGTTTCCAAGAGTCATCTGCTGTATATGCACCAAAATACGTCTACAAGCGGGAAAGAGTTTGTAACCCTTAAAGGCTGAAAGGGATTCAGTGGTCCACAAAATAAGGCGAAATAATAGCAAGCATATAAGTTAATAGATCCTTTAGACATATTTCTTAATTTCACTCTTATTTGAATGTTACTCTGACAAAGTGAAATTTAAATGATGAGCTTGATTAACACATGTGTCACCTGCCTTCATGTCAGTCCGTCCTAGTGTGACGGACAGTGGGTCAGATGATTGATTGATTGATTGGTGTTTAACGCCGCTTTCAACATGTTTTCAGTTATATCATGGCATTTTCTAGGTAACTTACATGTACTTCTAGTCCATGCCAGTCAATCTTCATGCTAACCCTGCAACACTGAATGCCAAGGAGGGCAGCCATTACTACCATTTTTAAAGTCTGTGGTATGACCCGGACTAGGATCGAAGCCACAACCTCCCGCACCCAGTGTAGATTCTCTATCACTTCACCACTGAGGTGATAAGATGATTAAAATGTGACGCCTGTGCGTATCCCTGCCAAAGCAGGTGACACAATGAGCCATAACATTAACCCTCTACCCAATGCAGATTACCGTAAACATGTTTGCGTCATCAATTTGAAAACATTTCGAAAGAAGGAAAAACATAGCAAATGACCTATTTCTCGATTTTCCACAATATTTTATTTTAAACTTTGAATTTAAATATCCTCCTTTTTTTCCATGTGTTACCACCTTGTCCATAACAAATTTCAAAGAGGAAGAAAAAAAAATTGATAACTGTTTTACATACCAGCAAATAGTGACTTTGGAGAGAGTTCAGCATGGGACTCTACCAGTGTATCTAATGTTTCCCACAAGACCATGTGTAAGGCATCCCGGGTATACTCCGCCTCTCTACAGTAGGTATTAATGATCTGTATGTGACGGCCAAGCTCGTGAACTGGTGCAAACATAGCCGGAATTCTCTCTATTTGCTCTGGAATTATCAATTTATATTATATGTTAAACCGTTCCAACATAAAGAAGCATATGAAGTCTCACCAAAGGATGACCTTTGAAAACATTGTGTCAAAACGAGAAATTGCTCATAATGAACATATTTTCCATTTGCCACACTATTAAGTATTATATAATAATTATTCTTTCATTTATAGATATATTCCAAATGTATGCCGAGGTATTATTAAAGTCATCTGCTGGAAAAAAATTGTATGTCGGAAAGGGTTAAGATAGAGACTTATATATATAGAATGAAAATATACCTCATAATAATAAGCTTTGAGGAACATTGCTTGATGCCTACAATCTTATAATCTTTTAAAGCTATTTATTTGTTTTACTTGGGTTTTATTCCATATTTAGACTTGCTTATATAAAGCTTAAATTAGCCATGACACACAAAAATTGGAACTTTAGGACTTGGCAACCAGGGAAGCTCCAGATCAGCATCTGCATTTGTGCAGTCTAATCAAGATCTTCCTTTTTGAAAATCTAGTCGAACAAACATTTATATCTGTTAACATTTCTAATCAGAAACTGACATTTTAATTATTTTCTTTTATTGTTATTGCCATTTATGTCAGGTAGCTTGGCTTAGATAACTATTTCATCGAGACAAGAGCCCCACAATTGAATGCCAACGCTTGTCTGCTTTTTTCGAAGTGAAAAAATGGTTCATTACTGAATAATTATTAGATCTAGTCTGAGTTATGAGACTTTATATAGACATGCGTATTGTACCAAGTTTCATTTGAAAACGTTGAACAGTTTTTGAGTTATGAGGTAAGGTTAAAGTTTTGTGACGACACAGCAGATGTCAAGGGTACCACAATACCCTGACTTTTTTTCTCTTCGAAAAACAGACAAGCTAAAAACATACCATGAGTAAGTTTGGCCTTGATAATTGCTGTCATGAATTTCTTGGTTTCTCCAGTTAGTTGACCTGTTCCAGATGATGCTATGTTTGGCCAGACTGGTCTCTTATAGCAGCACTTTCCAGAATGACACAGGGTCCTGGATATCAGATAGACCATGAGTAAAAACAGGGACAACAACCAGGCTGCTTGGACAAATATTATAAAATAGATAATATACTCAGCAGTGAGCCAGGCATTAGGTACTGTATATGCGTTATAGCTTGCAAGAAGTGTTCCAATAAAACTGTTGCCCATGTTGCATAAAAGGCTGAAGACCAAAAAAGCATTACAGCAGGTTAGACGGTAGGGACGTATGATAAGAAATATTACAGCTCCTAGTAACAAGATTATTGCTGTCAGCATGGCCTGGGTTTTTATTTGATGGAAGGCCGATGTGTAAACTATCAATAGAATCAGTTTGAAAACTTGAATCACAGGCCTGTAATATTGCCCACGAAACTTAAAAGAGGAGAACAGCCACATACCATCAAAGAGCCATGCTCTATTTAAATGGATCTTGAACTCTGTTTCTTTCATCAACAGAAAGGTAAGATAACCATCAGCAGTTCCGGAGTTGGATTCCAGCCAGATTTTCCACGCAAGAAAACCAGGATAAGCAATGAAGACAAGAACCAGAACAACAATGGCTGGTCCCGCTAACTGCCAATGAGTGGACGAAAAACAGTCATACTGGTCCATGACAAACACTTTCCAGTAATTCCCTTCACATTCATACAGTCTAATAAAAGCTAAGCCTATCGGCAGAGATAGGACATGGATCAATGTTACAAAGAAAAACTGTACTCTTGACATGAAGAGTCTGGCTCTTGGATATGGGTAATATCCAAATTTCATAACCAAATGGAGGGCTGCATAAATCAGACTTAAAATTCCAAAAGCCCCAAACCAACCATAACATATGTCTTCATAATTCACCCCAACGTTACTGCTTGCAATATAATCACCTTGCAGAACAGTAAATGCATTTGGATCAAGAAATTTCTTCATTTCCCAGACATCTGCATTAAAAGCAAATACAAAATAAGTTTTTTCAAGCCATTTTTCTGGGAAAACCCATCTCAGTGACATGGACTGGATCAGTGCAAAGATTTGGAGAAAGTCCAAAACCAAAAGCAGGACATCAATCCATACTAAATTGACAGATCGTTTTGTTTTCTGATCAACAACATCAAAAACTTCTTCATCATCTTCATAGATAACAATCTGTTCCTCATCTTCTTGTCTAATGTTGCGACCTATAGGTTTCTGTCTGTAGGTAGGCGTGCCAAGCCAGTCTGTTGTCAATAGAGGGTACACCTCTCCATTCTTCTTTTTCTTTCCCATTCTTTAAACAGTTGACCTGATCTTTTAGGGGATATCTGAAACAAAGAAGGTTTATGCACTGACCTGTTTCAGTGACTTAAGTTACCTGAACTGGTGACCTTTTTACATTGCATGTGGTCTTCAATTTGAATAGCTCCATGCATGATGTCATAGGTTTTTTGCTGTGTTCAGTTTTTACAAATCACTGTTAGTACTTATCTATTAATCTCTTTGATTTAAAAGGTTGTTAAAAGACGAAAACCAGATGACATTTTCATATATAACTTATAAGGAAGATTCTGTTGAATTTCTTAATACCAATTTTTCACCTCACCATAACATAAAATGTTCTTTTCTTTTTTTTTTTATTGCTGCACTCAATGTGTTTTTTTTTAAATTTCATGTTATTAGTACTAGTCACAGTTAACTATCATGGTCTAATTTGTATTCCAATATTCTAAACTGTTAAAAACCAACAGGCCATTCTTTAAAAAAAATCCTTGGCACTGGGTAAATAATCCACACATTTGCAGATTCAGACAAATATCTCTTTCCCAAATATGACAGTACTTTGAAAATATCAAAGCAAAAATATATTGCAATTGTAAGTATTTAAAGTTGGAAAACATTGTGGTAAATGAAGAAATAGTTCATTACGAGAAATTCTCCTTCTGCCACAGTTCTTTCAAATGTTGTCTGCTGCAGATGTGGCAGAAAACATCTGTATGTGGGATCATAACAATGGCTGTCAAACTTACACTTGTTTGCTCTTGAAAATCAATTTACACGGATCATGTAATACGGGTAAACAATGTTTCCCGTCAATAGGTAATATGTACGAACTTTGCAAAACTTTGCTATGTATCTTTCCAAAAATTGTGTCCAGAATGGATTTTTCGATGCAGTCACGATTCTGCTACGTTTTGATTGGATAATTTCCGTTTAATAACACTCGTCGTCTATTTCAAAAACGAGTTCAAATAACAACTCATAAGGGTTTTTTGACTTTCCGGAAGTTACAAATCCAAATTCCTGTAATTAATATGACGTCATTCTATTAGCGTAATGCAAATGATGAATAAATAACCAAAAGGAAAACGACAGAAGTTAGTTAGTTTGACTGGTCACAAATGTAGTTCCGTCAATTATGGAATCGTTTTATTTAAAGTACTTTATGAAGGGCAAGTTGGTTATTTATTGTACCTGTCATCATAATTTCATGGATTTAAAATCTTGGCTATATTTTAAAGTTAAATATAAGCTTAATCTGATAATGATTTTTATTCGGTAGGACTCGTAATTGACGTAAATAACTGATCGTGCTGCAAGCAAGGGGCTAACTGCAGTTTGCAGGGAATTATTTACCGATCACAAAAGTTAATAAATGTTTACCTGAAATAGGCAGCACCTCTCATATTAAATTAGATACACTTCTGTGCATTTGATACATTAACTGAAATGTGTAGTAAAACATCTTAGGATTATAGCCACAAAAGGAAACCTAAATTGGTCAGTCCAGGCAGGGACCGTGTATATATTGTCCCTGGTCCAGGATAAGTTTCACTTTGCATTTGACTGCATGACAGTTAAAAGTTTTAAAACAATGGTGAAGTTGAAATCAGCTCGAAGTCTTATCCTGTTTACATCAGAAACATTTAAGCCAAAGAAAATGTTGACATAAAAAAACTGGATATTTAATTTTTAAAAAAAAAATCATGATTTGTATGAAACTAGGCCTAGTTTTGATTCAATCTAAAAAAAATATTTCCAAGACAGTGAGTTTCTAGAAATAAAATGAAGATTTTATTCTTCAAACTGATGGAATAGTTTTTGAAGTTTCTGAACATATTAATTGGTAAGAAAATGAGAAACATCAATACCTTATTGTGGAAAATTCATAACAACTTTACTATTTTTATTAACGAAATCCGCCATATTGTTTACAGCAACGACGGAGAAATTTGACTGGTTGTCCAAAAAAGTTTAAAAGTCTTAAAACAGAATAGAATATAACAAAATAGAAGGGGCCTCTTCCGGGCAATTTAACTACGTTATAATTTATACACAATTTCAAACAAGCTGAGACATGATAACAATAATGTACTTGTTTAATCTAATCACAATACGTATACTCTTTTACCATTATGCTGAAAATATTTTCGAGGGGCATATGCTTAAGAGTCAAATAAGTAAAAAATGGAGCTACGGTTGCACGATTACAATACAAAGTTTGATAAAACATTTTGAAAAAGCAGAAGACGTTTTCATAAAACGTCTGCGGAGGTGTCCAAATAAAAAGTTAAGCTTTTCGACTTACATCAAATCTGCATTATGCTTCTTTGTAAACAAAAATACAACACAAATTCAATGGAGGTATGTCTAAATGATAGCACAATTATTGAATATGGTACAATAATGTTTTCATTTGTTATAATGTTTTTAAATGTCGTCTGCTGCAGTTGCATTAAAATGTGTGTATGCAAGTGGAAAATGGTTAACATTTCGTGCATGTGTTTGATAAACTTTGGTATAACAAAAGGTACATCAAGTTTGAATTGTGATATTCTAAGCAGTTTTTACCCTTTGATTCTTTGGCAAATTTATTCATTGTGCTAGATCTATTTAGGATTTGGCTTTCGATGAGGGAAGGTTTTCTAAAAGAATAAAAAAAAAAAATAGTTATTTGTACGTTTGTTAATCTTTGAATAATTATTTTAGATTAGTTATTGTATGCGGTATAAGGGATACAATACATGTATACAGTAAGTAAACAGTAAGTATACAGGATCTTAAGTTTGATCTGTTATACGTTTCTGATTTAGGCCTGAATATATCAGGGACCTAATATCCTATCTTCATTTCTGATTTTATTTTCAAAACAAAACCATGACGTGTGTATCAAGCTGTATCTCTTTGTACAATTGTATGATAACATTTAAAAAAAAAAAGAAGGTTCAATGAGATGAATGTTGTATCATAAACAATACAGATACCTGTGAACAAGAACTCATATTTTCCGCAATGACTGTTTGTAAGACATACTGATGATACATTATTGTAATTGAATTGTGAATTTTTTTTCTATGAAAATAAACCCATTGGGGTATGTGACAATCGGTTTTAATTTTATGAAAATAAAACAAAATGTTATAACAATCACTTGCACTAGAACAGGGTGACTATAATGAATATAGTCACCCTGACTAGAACCACGATCGTAGGTTGTTCGTCGTTTTATTTCATTGAAATATGCATAAAATATGAAATTTCCAAAGAATGTTAAATAAATACGATCTGTTCATTGTTTTCGGTTTTCATTCAATGAACTATATATATATATAAGTGTGTGCTTCTAATGTCAGTATTTATTAATATGGAATACTATGTTGCAGTAGCAATAAGTCGTTTTGTGTTTTAATACCAGGCGCTTGGAAAAAATGATATCTTGCGAGACCGAAGATAAATTGAAAAGAGAGTACAACGTTAGGTATCGCTACAGCAACACAACATTTCATTATGTATACCCAGTAGATGACAGAATAAAGAGAAATTATACAAATTTAAATATTACAATAAAAAATAACAAAATTACAAAATCATGTATGCTACTGCAACATAATTTATTCCCTATAAAAAATATGAGGATTTTCCGGTTCAAATACACGCAGATTGTCGCTCGCAAATACAACACGACAGATAAAAATTCCGTTTATTTGACCAGGTCAAATGTTGTTATGAGACGTCACTTAAATATGATGTGACGTCATTCAAATATGAGTTGACGTCATTCAAAATGCGACAGCGGGACGACATTCACACGCTTTTCATAATTGTATTTAATGCAGAATTGTACTACTATTAGCACGTGGAAAAAGTGATATCTCTCTTGAGAGATGACAATTTTTCTACACTCCTAGTAGGCAATACAAAGCTAGGTATCGCTACTGCAATATTTTCCCCTTTTATTATATACATTGTACACACACATTTAAATTTATGAATCTGCATGAGTTGTGGAGGTATATAATGAAATAATAAATTATATGTTTGGACAAAGATCAGGACTTTTTGAACTGGCCAATACTTAGTCCGTCTACTAGAATTGGTAGCAGGCTTGGTAGCTAAGACTGTAGAGAACGCTCGGAACCCCCTTACGTCTTCAACTTTCTCAAGTAATTTTCTTAACATTGCTTTACCCGTGTTTATAGATGATTTGCTTATTTATTTTTCTTTTCTATCATTTTCTTTATTAAACAATAAAGATATTTGAAGGGAATCATAGGAAATATAGACAAATGAAGAAACGATTTTGAGTCAAAAGACGTCGGCAAGTCAGAATTGTTTCAACCAAGACCATTTTTTTGGCCTTCAAATGTCCTTTAATTACCTTTAGTATATATATGAGTGGTCGAAACCAATCCGGATCGAGGAGAATCTTTTGGTAGATTTTCAATGGTATCGGTCACAGTGTTATGACAGTTTACATAACAAACAGCAATTAAACCACATATAAGCAATTTTAATTCTTTTATTAATGACATTTCATAAATATTTCAACTAATCAAAGCTGTTTGAGAAAGTCAACCTGTTTAAATCACCCGATCACCTCGACGCCTTCCGAATTCAGACTGAAAGGAAGTAAAAGAAGATAACTTCAAATTTACATAAACAAAAATGTTGATGCTGATAATAATACACAGTCGCTTTTCATACGTAATTTGACAATGTAGGCCTGTTATACGTTTATGCTAGCCTACACGCCAATTTATATTGATGAGGCCCTTCACAGCCATTCTGTATACGAAGTTTAACAATTTAAGTTAACATAAACAAAAATGTTGCTACTGAAAATAGCAATGAGGATGATGATGAAGAAAATGAAGATGCTGATGATACTAATGAGGCAGATGATGCAGATGGTTATAATACTGCTTGAAATCAATCTTGATTCAATCCATATTAACACTACACAAAGAGCTTGAAATAATAAATAGGAAAATACTGAAACTCTAAATTATTTAGCTCTAAGAGTAATACAAATGAGCCGAACAGTCCAGCACTTACATGACCCTTTCGAGCATGCAGATACAATTAGATGCATCTGCAACAAGCAACCTTTGAAAACGTTTGCGGCAAAATGAGAAATGTCTCATGATTATAAATTTTTCTTTTTACCCCATTGTTTTCTACTTTATTAAAAAAAACATTCTTTCATTTATCTTTCCTTTATGTTAGTTGTGTTATTTCAAAGTCGCATATACTATGGAGAATGCACAGCGGCTCAAAATTAATCATTTGACAAGGAAGCGAATGTGAAAGTTACCATACACGTCAATTTGTTTGGAGATTAAAACGGTTCTACAAACCGAGTTTGACAAAAGAAGTAAATTTTAAATTAACCCTTTCCCTCATATAGACGCTTTCTGACGCCTCTGCAGCAGACGGATTTTTGAAAACATAGTGACAAAAGAAGAAATTGCACAAAACGTGCAATTTCTCCTTTTGCCACAATGTTTTCCACTTACAGTCATAGGTTATCCATTCAATTATGAAGATTTTCTATGTTTTGACAAAATACGTTCAAAGTCGTCTGCTGCAGAACTGTCGTATGAGGGAAAGGGTTAACCAAATACCTAATAACACAAAGATATGAAACGATCCAATAGATAAAGAACAAATCTCGAGAAGGTTACACTTCGCAACGCGACAGACCATGTGACCAGCGAGATTCCAAAAACCGAATCCATTTGCAATTTGAAGTAATGTGAAAACAATGGATAATTAATTGATAACTCCTCAACAAATGTAAAGATTTGATGACTGAAAGACTGTTATTAGGTCTTTGGGTTAACCTTCACGTTATTTGTTAAAGGATTTTGTATATCCGCTCTACATACGTAGTTTGACAAAGTAGGCCTATACTTACTATTGTAAGTTAATGCTAGTCTACATGTCAATAATATAACAGGCCCTTTACATAAGTTATTTTTTAAAAAAAATAAATAGTAACAGTTTATGACAGCCAAAAGACGTCAATTATGATGAATGTGTGTAACGGCTCGACATACGTGATTTCACAGATGAAGTTGTGTCTTGTCTCACAATAACCATCGTCCCATAAACCGGAATCTGCATAAATGGCTAGACAATCTTGGTGTTTGGAGTCATGCGAGCCCTCGTTGTTAGGATTTCCTGGAGACCAGTTTGAATACTGTATATGAAATGTATAAATGGAAATTATTGAGTAACTTAAGACATACACATCGTTTATACAAAACAAAACAAAATGATACACATCGTTCATAGTATTGTCCTGATTATTAGACACGTCGGAGTGGGGCTAAATACGGATATCTGAATATCTGGTTTTTGATTGGTCATTATTTTACGGAGGCTATCGAAATAACCGCTCGTTACCAATCGTGCATATCCGGTATAACCTGAGCATAGAGGCATTATTGAGAGCGATAAAAACCGATTGTCCACGTAAGAAACTGTCTTGCCCCAAAACCGATCCACATATAGCTCCGTATCAAGATATACCCTGACGTGTAGAGTTATCAAGATAACATTATACGGGTATATTTGCCACTGCATTTTTCACGCGGTCCGTTCCACTTCGTGAATGTTAATAAGCTCTAATATTTGACCTCTCGGCGCATTAATTTATAAAGCATTTGTTAAACTTACATTGGTGTACTCACGCCTTAAGTTTTTCGCTGATGTTCCAACATATTATAATTATCTTTTTTTTTTGAGAATTTAACTTTTTAAATGCAGTTTTGTTGAATCCATGATGAACTATTTTTCTCGCGCAGTCTCACCCTAAAATGCGTTGTTCGGTAGTGGCTACCAAATCAGAAAAACATGGTATTACTAATATGATCAGGGGATAAAGCCCCATACCAAAAACACTAAGTTATGATACATCTAAAATGAAATAAATATTCCGATGATTTAAAAATTTGCGGTTTCTTTCTTTCTTTATTTTTTGTCTTATTTACGAAGACAAATGAGTCCCTATTAGACTTGTAATCAGTAATTTTAACCCACTGCATGTTATTTTCATGTTCAATGAGAAGTCTTGATTTTTGCTGAATTTATTTAATAATGTTTATCCATGTACATATATCTAAAACATGAACTGTTTCTAAGCTAAAACTGTTGATCACGTGACTAGCGAATACGGACCGCGTAGATCAATCTCCTTTGCAGAGAGCCGTTCTTTACACTCACTTACAAATAGTAAACTATAGGTGATTTAAGATGTTTATTTGGTTCGAAACAAACGAAGAAAAGAACAAACTGAGATGAAACTGTTTTAAAAAGAAATATGACTTTGAATGAACACTCTTTACGAAGAAGAATGGTTCACGAATCGGGTTTGTCGTACAAAACTATTTCGTCCTTGACACTTTTAAATGTGTCATAGATTCCCTACAGGCATGTTGCTTGCGTTCTGCATATTGTTATGCATCATTGCCACAGGGGCACTCATCATAATATACATTTTAAACATGAGTAGTTTTCATTATAAAAATGGAAGGAAAGAATTACAATAAATTAACATGTAGGGTTCAGTTTATGTTCGAAATTAAGTTTGAAATTATACAGCAATTTAACTGTTTAGCTGATATTATATTTCGAGGGTGGTCTACTTTGTAAATGTATTGGACTACATTTTAACATTTGTCAAAGTATGATATAATTAGGATGCCAAGCTAATATCATTTTGAGAAAACGAGAAAACTCGTGTCTTCAGCGATTTAACTCTTTTCTCATTGTTTTAAAAGTAGATTGCTAGAAAGGTGTCCAATGTTGACTTTAATAGGGGAATGGTAAAATGACGTGCTATTGCATGCACAACATAAATTGTCTGTTTTGTGGTTTTATTGACAAATAATAAAATTAAAATATTCTGACAAACATCTTGAAAAGTGTATGTGGAATTCACAAACCTTATAATTATTCCTTATTGAAAGCACTGTAAACATACTAAGACTAATGATTGGCAAGATTACTCATTCCCATTATGATCAATAATTAGTTGGCTGTGTGTATGGTCAAGCTACCTTAAAATGGAGATTGGTCATAAACAATGAAATATTTCAATTATATTTCAATGAAGGACATTCACTTCGTTGACAAAAATATGCAAGTTATGATACATTTTCACTTGATCCCACCCCTGATGTTCGAATATGGCCCTCAGTTGATAACTGTTTTTTTCAACTACTATAATGTAAGAGTTATGCATAACTGCAGTATCGATTTCCGGCGACATTGATGCGTTGCATCAACTTCCTCTTGTTTTAATTATAAATACATACCAAAATGAGGCACGTTTTAACCATGTTTAGACGTCACATGGTAAGCCGTTTTATTATTTATATACATTCTATTCACGCTTTAGCAGGAAATATATTTATATATATTTATCAAGCTAAGTAGAGAGGTAAGAGATATCCTAATTTATAAATAAACCGCTTCTGATGATATGGAGTCTTATTGACACTGGCTCCGGCGTTATATAACTATTAATTGGCGTAAAACAACGGGATTACACTTCTAGGCTTATGCCAACAGATACATCCAGGACCTAATTACATGTAGACAGATAGTGACGGCTCTGGTGAAACTGTGCGGATGCAATAGGACCCAATATCGTTATAAGCGGCTTAAATATATGACACTAGCCTTTACCGCTATATATGCACTGAATGACAAGGCACTTGTTTGGTATTTACGCCGCTTTCAATATTTTTTCAGTTATATCACGGCGATATCTGGGTAAGTTACCAGTTTTACTGGTCAAAGTTTTCCTGACACCAGCCAGTCAGTCGTAATGCTTACCCCCGCAACCCTGAGCGCCAAGGAGGGCAGCAAAAAAAGCCAGTGTAACCACCATTTGATCGACACAACCAAGACATATCAGATGCAGAAGGAAGTTCAATTTAAACGATATATTCGAGATATCGAGAACGAGTTCACTGTATATTCAATTTCCTTAAAAACAGACCAAAATTCTTCGCTGAATATACATCATATTGCAACTGACGACACAACCTAAAGGTCGTCTCGAAATGACCATATACACTTCAATATTCGTGAGCAGGTGCTCCTTTTATTGTACAATGAAACCACAAGATACAACCTACGATCGGTTCTATACAATTGGGACACTCGACAATCACCGCCTCTATATCTCGTGTATTTGCATGGGTTATCTCCCCTGTTTTATTACTAACGATTTTTAGGCGACAATTTGATTGGCTGACGCATAGGTCAATCTGAAAAGACCATTATGAAGCAGTCATCAGAACTTTATACGAGCAAGTGCAATTCATGTCTGGTTTAAATGAGATTGCTGTATATTGTACCTGAATTGGTTCATATATTTTTGCCCAGAACCACTCTCCCTCGGACATAGCATCTGTTCCCCCCATCCAGAAGTAGTGACCTGGATCCGTTGTGCTAGCTTTAAATGTACAAGCATAGGAAAAACGCTAGTTGATTTATTGATTGGAGTTTTTCAACACTATTTCAATTATATAACGTCGGCCAGTTCCCAATAATTTCTCGCACCAGTACTTCAACACTTCACCACTACATTTTTCCTTGGCAACTGGGTACCTATCCACATACATTATTTATCCTGTTGCAGACGAGCTGAATGACGCTAGTCAAATTGACATTAGTCAATGATCGGAAAGAATGAATGACCAAGCCGTTGTTCGAACTCACTGCACGTGTATTGATACCTATGGTCGTTTCCGATTGAGTTATCACGGCTCAATGTGTTTTGTTATACAGTCAAAGAGCGAATACTCACACGAATTTCTACATATACACAGTGTCACAAGAGCCTTCATATTCAGTCTATATTGAAAAGAGCAATATATATTAGTCGTTCCACGAGAAAACCAACATTGTGGACTCTGCGTAAAGTCTCGACCCCGATCAGCTTAAGCATGCCGCGCAGCCTTACCGGAACAGACACTTTTCGCCTCCTGTGGATTTTCTGTTTCAGCAATCAATACTTTATACCTATATCCCCCTGAGACGGAATGCATCGGCCCGGATTAGCCCGCGGACTACGTAGGCTGATCTGGGTCGATACATTACGCAGTGTCCATAATTTTGGGTTGCTCGTTGAACGGCTCAATTATATTATATATATATATATATATATTCGACGGTAAACTGCTAGTGTAGCCCAATTAGTTATCCCTTTCAAACATAAAGACACATTTTGATGCATCTGCAGATAACTTTTGAAAACATTGTGGCAAAAGGGGAAATTGCTCATAATGAGCAACTCCTCCTTTTGCCACAAGATATTCAACTCCTTTTCATAAGAATTTTTCATTTATAGAGATGTTCTATACTTTTGCCTAGATACACATCTATGTTCAAAATCGTCTGCTACAGATAAGTTGCCTTTGGTAAAGGGTAGACAGATTCAATTGTTTTTATTGAAATTTCTTGAAAGTTATACGAGTAAAAAATCAGTGCTAGAATGATACAGTGAATAGTTGGCACATACAGGAAAAAGAGTCGTCTGTTTTCAAAACTTCTATATGCGCGGATTATTTGTCAACGTTTGATAAATTAGATGTATAACTGATTAACTTTTGTTACATAATGAAAACATTGTGGGAAATTGAGAAACTATTCGTTTTAAGCTGATTTCTTCTACAGAAAGTGTCACAAATCGTCTGTAAAGGGAGACTACTTACATACGATACTTTTCAGATGGTTAGCCATGAATTGTTGCTCTCTGTCAGTTTCAATGCGTGCTAGGTTAGCTCCATAGGCCTCGCAGTAAACCTAAATGTAATTTTCAAATACAGCCAAACTCGTCTATCAACTCAAGGGAAAGTAAAACAACAGAGACGCGGAGCGAACGACTACACTCGTATGTTTTTTCTAAGTCGAAAAATTGGCATTACTGAATATTTGTTAAAGCAAGAGTTATGGAACTTGGCATAGCCATTCGTATTGTTCCTTGGAATATGTGTACCAAGTTTCATTTGAAAATGTTGAAAGGTTTTTGAGTGATGAGGTAAGGTTTAAGTTTTGTGACGACACAGCAGACGCCAAGGGTATCACAATAGCCCGACTTTCTTTCTTCGAAAAAACCCCCATACGAGCTAAACAATGGCTGCTGAAGACAGGTGGGATGGCTTATAATAGAAGAAAGTGTTGGGTGTTTTGTTTGTTTGACCTTCATCTGGATGCTTAACAGAGGTGACCGCTAAAAAGGTTTGACAGTTCATGTATTGACTCAGTGACGTAACGATAGTAACAATTACTTTATACATATGCGAGTAATCGATTTGAAATTCTGCAATCAAAATATAATTGAATCTAACATTATTCAGATATCCGAAATAATAAAGAAATGACAGTATTTGTCCGCGAACGTTTTGATCACCCCTCGTATAACCATTGTTCTGATAAGAGGTTCTTGATCACCCCTCTTATAACCATTGTTCTGATAAGAGGTTTTTGATCACCCATCGTATAACCATTGTTCTGATAAGAGGTTCTTGATCACCCCTCGTATAACCATTGTTCTGATAAGAGGTTCTTGATCACCCCCTCGTATAACCATTGTTCTGTTAAGAGGTTCTTGATCACCCCTCGTATAACCATTGTTCTGATAAGAGGTTCTTGATCACCCCTCGTATAACCATTGTTCTGATAAGAGGTTCTTGATCACCCCTCGTATAATCATTGTTCTGATAAGAGGTTCTTGATCACCCCTCGTATAACCATTGTTCTGTTAAGAGGTTCTTGATCACCCCTCGTATAATCATTGTTCTGATAAAAGGTTCTTGTTTTTTTTTATCACCTCTCGTATAACCATTGTTCTGATAAAAGGTTCTTGTTTCTTTAAAGCATCTAATTAACCCATCTCGAGGGCTTGGCGTGAAACGGTTGTAACTGAAATTGGTATTTTTTTTACCAAGGTTAATCACCTCACCATAAAGTCTTTATAAGCGTTAACTCATTTTTCTTGGTAAACAATGGACATTTGGGTGCCATTGCTCGTTCTGAGCAATGGCGTCTAAATTTGCAGTGTTTACAAAGGGGTCAAAATTGCCCCTAAACCAGGGTTTTCAAAATAGGTTTTTAGTTACAACATTTTCACGCTAAGCCCTCGATCTGATTCACCTGCCGACACATTGCAGACGCGTTAGCAGCAGACGACTTTTGAGAATGTATAAAATATTATTTCATTTTTTTTTTTCGTCTTTTTTCCCCACAAAGTTTTCGAACATCGTCTGATGCATTGTTTAGGTTACATGTATGTGGGGTGAAGTTCCTCAATCATTATGTTGGAAATGCCGTTAAACTCTAATTAATATCGAGAAGGAAAGCGAACCATATATGTGCACGTTTCTTTTAATGAACAAGGTTTATAGCTCAACGGTGTTGGTCTAAAACTGACCTTTTACAAAGGTGTACGAATCCGCGGTGGCCGAGAGGTTTGCTACGGAGACTCCGAAACAGGCGTCCCGGGCTCAATCCCCAGTCGCGACGGTCATGGTGGAGTGCCCTTGGGCGAGGCACATTCCCTAGCATAGTACCGGTTTGTTTACCTAGGGAGCAGGATAATTAAACTATCCCCGTTATATTACTGAACTAATGTTGAAAACGGCGTTTAACCCCAACATAAAGTACGTCTTGGCATTTCTGAACAGGGTTGGTTCATTTAATACTGTCCTCAAACTAAGTCTATTGAGAATCTACACACGTTGATATGTAATCTTAATCAGACTGTGTCGATGCACATGGGGTTGTTCTGGACCTATACTGATCAAAAAAGTTAACATGTACCTGAGCGCAGTTCAGAAAAGTCAACTGGTACCTAAGTACTTTTCTCATATATATTTGAACAAGTGACTTTTCTATTAAGTTCTATTAAAAAAAACAGCTGTTTCAAAATTATCTTGTGCAATAGTTCCTACCATTGCTTCCGGCCAGTTGGCTAGATCGTGAGAGAACAGGTAGCAGGATTGGTCATGTCTTACTGAACCGTTTGGACAGTGGTCAAAGAAGGCTCGACCTGCAATGATATACTTTCCCTGTTAGTTGAAATGAGATAATTTAGCATGAATCATTTCCCACATGAAACAGATTTGCAGCAGGCGACTTTGAAGTGATCTTGGTAAAAACCTATACATCTTTATACATGAAGTAAACTTTTTGTAACAGTGTGGCAAAAAGAGAACTTGCTTGTTATGGACAATATTTACATTTTTTTTAGACGTTTTTATATTTTACACAGATGAATTCAAGGTTGTCTGCTGCAGATGTTTTGTATGTGGGAAATGCTTAATACGTCTTCACCATGCGACAGGTCAATTTGCACGGACAATAAACTAGTGCAGCCTCTCCAGAACGGCATTAGGCAGAGGTAAAGACATTCAGCTGTTTAGAAACGTGTTGCTATATAAAGGATACAACCTTCTCCCATTAGACACGCATGTTGATGCATCTGAGTGCATGCGTTTTTGGAAAACATTGTGGGTTACGGCGAAATTAAGACATTCCATACAACATGATTTTTGTCCATATTTTCAATTTGCTTTTCGTTAGAATACAGAAAATATTTAAACTGTCGATCTAAAGAGATGTTCACACTAAAGGGGCATTGGTGAGGTTGCACCTTAACCCTTTCAGCGCCGAATTGTTTAAAGTAGACTCTTCCATGTTCAAACTCGGACGAAACGATTTTCATGTTATAGGATTTTTGGAATATCTTTTATTACTTACAGCCAAACAATGCAGATTTCAGGTGAGACAGCTCGTACCGAGCTGCCTCACCTGAATCTGTATTGTTTGCAAAAAACTCAATATTGCCTTTGGCGCTGAAAGAGTTAAGAATATGTTTATATTTTTTTAACTTCTATGTAGACATAAATTGGACAAGTCTACAATAAACAAAAGCGCCGCGGAGCAAACGCCAACGCTCGTCTGTTTTTTCTAAGTCGAAAAAATGTGTACTAATGAATAATTATTAAAGCCAGAGTTATGTGACTTGGTATAGACATGTGTACTGTTTCTAGAAACATGTGTACCAAGATTCATTGGAATATGTGTAACTGATTTGTTGTTATGAGGTAAGGTTAACGTTTTGAGACGACGACGCCAAACAAACGAGCTAAATATATGTCTATAAAATAGTGTGGATCAAGATAAGCATTGCATCCGCAATTTCCCATCAATATCTACACTTTTCTAATGGTACTTACACAAGCTTTAAGAAGCTTCTGGTTACTTTTGTAGATTTCGATGAGAAGGATTAGACGAATAGTCTGAATTAAACACGCATTGCTGACTTGTACATTTTCCCATGCAATGGCCTGATTACTTTTGTCTGAATATATGTGTAACGGGAACGGGATATAGGTTTAAATATCACTTCTACGGCCTTGTCGTAGAAGCCGGCTTTTATAGCGACATTGGTAGAGTGGTAAAGTTAAGCAACGTTCATCACGGTTAGTACCTGGATGGGTGACCCGCGTTGGCTTAACGCCGGTACACGTTACCAATGGTGGCAGTGGTGGGATTTTGGATTGATATCACCATCATTCCCGGACCCCAGTTATTCCCAATGATGTTACATGGACTCCGCTCTGGTATACTGCTTGTGTTCAGTTGTGTGACTTCGGGTGGAAGGCGGAAGAAATGTAACGGGAACGGGTTATAGGTATAAATATCACTTCTACGGCTTTGTCGTAGAAGCCGGCTTTTATAGCGACGTTGGTAGAGTGCTTGACCGTTTTCTAAAGTTAAGCAACGTTCATCGCGGCAGTACCTGGATGGGTGACCCGCGATGGCTTAACGCCGGTACACGTTACAAATGGTGGCGTACAGCGATGGCTCCGGTGAGACACTGTGTATGCTGATACTTCTCTTTTCGCAGATACAATAGCCTCAAGTGGCGTTTTCATGTGGTAACTTTCTTTGGAGCATATGTAGCAGATGATGGTTGAAAACATGAGTTAATGATAAATTGCACATAAACATCACGTTGCTATTTGTGTTCAATTATCGTCTCTACGGATTATACATATAGAAATGCGTTCTAGAAATGCGATATAGAAATGTGTGTGATTTGGTATAGACATGCAAATACCAAGTTGCATTTGAAAATGTTGAACGGGTTATGAGGTAAGGTTCAAGTTTTGTAACGAGGCAGACGAAGACGTCAAGGGTATCACAATGGCCCGTCATTTTTCTTCGAAAAACAGACGAGCTAAAAAATGTTATGGAAATGATATTGTGTAATTCAACATACGATTTTCTGTCCTTTTATTCAGAACATTTCCTTGTAAGCTGTTGACAAAAAGAAACACACACAACACCCAAAATGCGGTCATTTTAAGATTTATGTAAGTGCGCATGCTCTTGATGTTTTAGATTGTCTTATCTCAGTCCCTTAACCATTTTCTTGTGATAATGTTTCTACTGTCTGTATGTAGGTCATTGGTCGACAATCCTTGTTTAAGAAATTATTTCATAGAAATGTGGCCAAAATTAGAAATATCTGCATGCAAAGTAGATGCCTTTCTTCAGATTTTCTTATTTAACCGCAATAAAAAAAAAATAGTTTTAGCCTTTTTAAAATCATTCTTTACATAAATTCAGTAAATGTCACTGGCAGAAAGGGAACGTTTCTGTCTGAATTCGTATTACTTTAAACCGTATATCAAATGTGCCACGTAAGACAAAACCAGACATGTGGGAAATTGGGTTCAGCAACCGATCAACCTGACTAGGATCTTCCCTGATGGATTGGTATTTTATGTCACTTTCAACAATTTCTCACGGCATTTTCTTGATAAATTACCAGTACTACTGGTTCATTAATCCTGACACCAGCCAGTCAGTCGTAATGCAACAACCCTGAACGTCAAGGAGGACAGCCATTACTATCATTTTTAAAGTATTTGGTATGGTCCGGCCGGGGTTCGAATCCGCGACCCCCCACACCCGATGCGGACGCTTTATCACAACACGAGCGAGGTGGTAGGAGCTTCCCTAATCGCCATCTTATATTTCACACATACTAAGATTGATTGATGAAAAACAAACTATACACGTATATGAAATTCGATCGTTTCTGCCATATAATTGAAAGCCACAGAAGGTCAGTTTTCGAGAGACGTAGGCAAGTAAACAGTAATTATGCCCAAGTATATGTCTTTCCGTCCCCGCTTTGATCAAAGACAAAATGTGTGTGTGGAAATGGGGGGTAGCGGGATGAATAGTTGACTATCCCCATATTTACAACATACATTTGTGATAAATGGTATGATCTAAGTTAAAAAGCCACAGCATTTGTGCTTTTAGAGATTGAGTAAAAAAACAAACGTTTAGCTCAACGCAAATAGTTTGACCCCATCGGAAAACAATATTTTAATCCCGGCCTGTGTATGGAACAGCGGTCGCGGTAATGGACGTATCGGGCGTATTTACGCCCGAAAGATGGTCCCGTACGCCGAAAAATGACAAGGGAGACGTCCGCGTACGCCGAAGAAATAAGGGTGTACGCCGAAAACCAATATGTCGGACGTACAGTCCTTTTGAAATCGTGTGTACGCCGAAAACCAATATGTCGGACGTACACGACTATTTGAAATCGTGTGTACGCCGAAAACCAATATGTCGGACGTACACGACTATTTGCAATCGTGTATACGCCGAAAATCAATATGTCGGACGTACACGACTATTTGCAATCGTGTGTACGCCAAAAATCAAAATGACGGACGTAATCGTGTACTGGCTCAATTAACTGTCAATTATAAGAAGGTGGGCGGATTCAGTAGATATTAATGAGCCAATCAACGCCGAGAATGCTTTCTCTCTCCAAGAGGTTAAACTTGCCGGTTTGTGGTATATTCCAACCAATCAATACTAAATTTATGACACCAGTTTGGCATGTTTTGTTACGTGTGAAAAAAAGATGACACATTTGTTACTTGGTAAGAAGGCGAGGTCCACTAGAAATTGTGTGTAATTATCTAAAGACACTGTGTATTGTGTTTTATGAAGTGTCAATTATGGACAGTGGGAGTTATCAATTGGTAGATTTAAGCCAATCACGATCGAGAATGCGTACCCCACCCACCCCCAGATTTGACACTTGATAACGACTTCACACCAATCAATTCTATTTTTCATTATAAACAGCGTAGGGGTAATTAATTTCAATAACCCATATAAAATCATACTAGGATATGATAAAAGAATGTCCCTATATTAATTTAACTGTTTAAAGATTATTATTTTGTATGCCTGAATACATAGGAAACACTTTTTAATTGCCGATTTTTTAAAAACAAAGTTGACATGAAGATCTATCAAAATCACAGCCAGCTGTCAAAAAGGACTTGCTTATGAAATAGATTGCATATAAGCCCTTTTTAGTTCATTATTTTGTTAAAATATAAAAGAAACTGAAGTCTGGAGGTGAAAATACATAATGTAATTTGTAATGGGTTTTCGTGCATTTTCTGCATTTTGGAAATCAGAAATGTCATTCAAGAAAGTATTACTCACACTCATTCTTATTTGTTTTAAAGTTGACTATTATGAAAGTTTAGTGCCCTTAATGTGTGTTTGAAATATGTCTCACTGCAGAACACTTTATTTACTGGTGTTTAAAATAAAATCAATAACTCATTAACAGAAATCATTCCTTTTGCCATACTGAATGTGATTTAAGAACATAGTTCATGTTTAATGTGAATGTAATGAATCATAGCCATGCCAATTATTTTGATGAATTTTATGCTGGATAGCTTTTGACACATGACTGGAAAAAAGCATGCTATATCACATAAAAACCTACTGGTTTAAAAGTGTTATGATAGAACCAACAATAACATTGTTGACAAAGGAGCAATATCCACTTTCTGTATTAATTAGCTTCTTTTCCAATAATGTATTTAAAAATAAAACAAAGGGAAACACAATAGAATGTGCAAGATGCGAAAAAAGCCAGCGTGCCACCTGGGACTACCAAGAATTATGAGCAGGACTTCCAAAATTCAGACCCAAGCACTGCAGTCTTTGTAAATATTTACTTCTTTTCCTGCAATGTTGTTTAAAACACAAATCAACCTAAGTAGAAAGTGCGAGAAGGGACAAAGTCGGCGCGACAACCAGGACTTCCTTGAATTCCACCAGGACTTCCAAAATTCAGACCCAGGAAGTCCTGACTTCCTGTTTCAAAAAGTTAGTGCAAGCACTGATGGAATATGAAGGAATTCCGTCCACAAAAGAAAGTGCTAGAGCGATGAATTCGTTTTATACAAATGTATTGTAGTCACTGTGAGCATACAAATGTATTGTAGTCACTGTGAGCTTGAACTTTGAGCTAGGTCGGTGGAATTCGAACTCGTACAAGAAGAAATAATTGTTAACATATGCTTTAAGTTTCATATCAATCGGACAAGATATAAAGTCGCAAGAGTGATGACGTCATTTGGTACATCTTACAAAAGACGCTGTAACATTGATCGTTTACCTAGGTTAGTGAAATGAACTAGTACACTAGGGATTGCTGGTGAAGATGTGTGTTAAGTTTCATAACAATCGGATAAGAAATAAATTTGGTAGGGCGATGATGTCATTTCGCATATTGTGACCTTGATCTTTGACCTAGGTCAGTGAAACATGAACTAGAACAAGAGGCGATGTTGGTGAACATGTGCGTTAAGTTTCATAACAATCGGATAAGAAACAAAGTGGCTATAACGATGACGTCGTATGGCACAGACGTATTATAGTCATTGTGACCTTGACCTTTGACCTAGGTCAGTGAAACACTAACTCATACAAGAGGTGTTGCTGGTGAACTTATGTACTCAATTTCATAACAATAGGATAACAAGTAAAAATAATCAATGTGCTTTGACCGTTGTCAGTGAAAAGTGAACTCAAACAAGGGGCGTGGTTGGTGAACATGTGTATTAATATTAAGTTTCATAACAAACTGATAAGAAACAAAGTGGCTATAACAATGTCGTAGAGCACAGACGAATTTTAGTCACTGTGACTTAAAAATCATATAAGAAATAAAGTTGCTAGAGCAATGATGTCATTTTTGACAGAAGTATAATAGTCACTGTGACCTTGATCTTTGACCTAGGTCAGTGAACTCATACATGAGGTGATGCTGGTGAATAGATGTATTCAGTTTCATAACAATCAGATAAGAAATAAAGTTGCTAAAGCGATGACGCTACTTTTTACAGACTTTTATTAGCCACTGTGACCTTGACCTTTGACCTAAGTTGTTGAAACGACAAACTCATACAAGAGGCGATGTTTGTGAACATGTGTATCTAGTTTCATCATAATTGGATTATAAACAAATTTGCTAGAGCGATGACGTTGTTTCCTAGAAGGATAAGTCACTGTGACCTTGACGGGGGTCATTATCATTGGATAAGAAATGAAGTCGCAAGAGCGATGAAGTTGTTTCTTACAGAAGTAAAATAGTCACTGTGACCTTGACCTTTGACCTAGGTTGGTGAACACGAACTTGAACAAGAGGCAATGTTAGTGAACATGGGTGTTAAGTTTCATGAAAATCGATTAAGAAGTGAAATCCCTAGAACAATGACGTTGTTTGGGACACGTACATATGGGCAGATTATCCCTTTATACCATTGACGACCTCGTCCAGAGGGAATAATAACCTATCATTATCAGTGAAAGCGGTGAACATGTGATCCCGTTAGATTTGTCATCCTACAATGGATATCTACTGACTAAGCTATCGGGCATTTTCCCTTATATCGACGGGTTTCTAATGATTATGTAGCCGAGTCATCTGCTGTAGTGCGGTCTCAACTTGTCTGTATGGGGTCAAGGATAAATTGTTCATAAATCATACATGAGCTTTTTTAAATTAACTTTTTGGACAATGGAAACATAAGGCAAAAGACACTTGAATAATTATAATAATTTATTCAGTTAACCCTATACCACATGCGTTTGTAACATGAATTTCTTCTCACTTGAAAGCATCTGTAGAAACCAATGAAACATCTCGATGAACACAATTTTCAGAAGAAATTGTGAGAAAGACTAGAATATTAAGCATTTTCCCCTTTTCTCAGTTTTTACCCTAAAATATCTTAGCTGTAGATACTTCTTTATCAATAAAGTTTTTTCCATGTGCAAATCAATTTGATGCGTTTGCATCAAACTACTTTTGAAACCATTGTGGCGGAAGGAGAATGAGCAATTTCTCCTTTTCCCACAGTTCTCTACCTGATTTAATAATTTCCATATTTTTGCCCAGCTGTTTTCATGGTCATATGCTGGTGATTTGTCGTATTTTTGGAAAGGTTTAAACCCTTTCCCACCTGCAGACGCATTTTGACGCAATAGCAGCAGACGACTTTTGAAAACATTGTGGCCAAAGGTGAAATTGCTCATACTTTGGTCACAATGTTTTCAACTTTATTCAACAATTAAGCTATATTTTATGGAGATTTTTCAGGTTTTTGTCACTCTGTTTACAAAGTCGTCTGCTGGTGATTTGTCGTATTCTTGGAAAGGTTTTAATAACGAGGCCAGAACACAGAATTGATGGGTTTCCATGGACCACTTCCATCATGATGCACCATATTTATCAAGAAACGATTTCTCAAAGTCGGACCCAGCCACTGTCAGAAGGAAAGAAGGAGTTCCTCCGTAAACAAGGTACCTGAAAATATAGAATATTGTTTTTGTTTGCATGGTAAGAATCCGCTGTGGTCGAGTGGTTAGCATTGGGGAATGTGAAACATACATTTGTGATGAATGGTATAAAGCGATATGGCTAGTTATCAAACTTGTCCCGGGTTTGATCCCCAGTTGCGGCACTACGGTCATAGTGGAGTGCCCTTGGGCAAGGCACATTTTCTAGCCTAGTACTGGTTTGTTTACCCAGGGATCATGAATAAGTGAACTGTCGCCGTGACATAACTGAAATAATGTTGAAAGCGGCGTAAAACCCCAATAAAACAAATAGTTTGTATGGTGCTTTAAACTGTTTTATAACAATTGTTAAGTTGTATCAAGTTATCAGTACTACTGGTCCATTTATCCTGACACCAGTTAGTCAGTCAAAATGCCAACCCCATGATCCTGAGCACCAAGGAGGAAATGTCATTATTACCATTTTTTAAATGTTTTGTTTGACCCAGCCCGAGATGGAACCAACAAAGGAATCACCGAATCAGTGTTCTATCTGAGGTAGATGTTTTACCACCAAATCACAGATGCATTGAAATATAGAATGAGAAAGGGCTGAAACTATCAAACTCTGAGAATGTTCTCTGAGCTCAGAAATAAACTCTGTTGACAAAACAACACCTTTGATTGGTTAATTCCAAGAATGGATTAGTTTCTTACCAATAACATACTTGAGATAAAGGTCTGAGCACAAAGTTCAGTTCTATATTTCTGGGGGAGAAGGTGAAAGAAGCTTTTATATAAACTTTTAAGAAATTACATGATATGAGATGATATCGCTTTGGAGACTAAGATTTTATAATGAGCATTTTCTTCTGTTGCCACCATGTTTTCAACTCAATTTGATACTAAAATTTCACTAATAGAAATTTTCAATATTTTTGTGTAGGTGTTTTTAAAGGTTTTTAAAGGTCTGTTGCTGTTTTGTATGTGGGAAAGGGGGGTTAAGAACGCTTATCCCTCTGTATGCTGTTTGACATAGTACTCATAACGTGCAAATTCTCCTTTTAGAGAATGTATTCATCTTATTGTAATAATTGTTCTAGCATTATCAGAGATTCTATATATTTGCCTAAATGTTTTCAAAGTCGTCTAATGCAGATTTGTTGTATGTAAAAAACCACCTTATCTTTCTGTTAGCTGCGTGATTGGATGGGATGTTTTGTCTCGAGTATTGAGCAATGTGGCTTTTCACAACAGTATTTTCAAAAAGTGTCTGCTCCAGAGGTGTCAAGCATTGTCTAAGTAACTGAAAGGGTTAAATTGACTCCTTTCCCCAAGTAAACCCTTTCCCACATAAAACACATTTGCAGCAGATGACTTCAAAAACATCTACATAGAATATAGTACATATAATATAGTACATAGAATACGTAAAATCTCTATAAACCAAAAATCAAATATAAAATAGTTGAAAACATTTTGCAAAAAGGAGAAATTGCTCATCACGAGCAATTTCTTTCTTTTTCCACAATGGTTTCAAAAGTTGTTTGCTGCAGAGGCATAAGAAAGCGTCTATATGCGGAAAAGTGTTAAAGTGAATACAATCATTACATACCTTTCATGCTGTAGTATTTTTGAAAGTGTTTTCTCTTTGTTGAGCTTGATTAATTTCTCGTTCTCTTTGTCTTCAAAATATACCTAAAAAGGAGAATATTGATGTTATACAGAGACCTAGATTGGGAGGAGTAAATGTGTCTTTGCCCCATAATATCTCTCTAAAGTAATTACTCAATAAAACCCTATACTATGGGTACTCAAACAAATCGTCTCACGATTCAAGAATATGATAGACAAGCCGGCAGGTGACGTGAGATTCGCCTATGAATATTTTGCAAACTTCCGGCTCTAGCTCGAAAACCCGAGGTCGGAGGTCAATCTCGTAAAAAACTTTTTGTAGCTCTTGAATAGCTCTATCAGATGGTAAAATCACTATCGAATACTACAACTGCAGCGCTAGGGGCGATTGAAGTCAAAAGGACTGTACAAACAAAGGCCTAAATCAAAAATCGTTACGGATACGTTTTTTCGAAATATCTCGAAGTATCTGTAACAAAAGTTTCAGCTTTCCACATTCAAAACCGTAGGAGAGTAGGAGAAGTGGTAAAATGGTTTGGGTTCTTAAACTGACAAAAAGGGATAGCGAGTCCAAATATATATAGATCCCAGTTAGATTCAGAATGTCAGAAAGTTGAACTAGCAATTGAAATATTGTCAAATAGAGATCAAGAAAGAAAAGGCTATTGAAAGTAATTTGTAATATTTTTTAGAATATATGCAAATAAAACAGTAATTGACAATTGGACATTGTGTGTGATTTTTTTTTAAATTATTGTGCAATTATTTTCTAAGGAGAAGGTTTTTTTAAGTATGCACAAGTATCAATTTTGACATGGCACTTAAGAGTTCTGTTTGGAAGTTCATTCTTAGAATGATTTAACTCTTTCCCACATACCCTAAATCTTTAGCAGAAAACTTTGAAAATATTAACCCTTTCCCTCATATAGACGCTTCCTGACGCCTCTGCAGCAGACAGCTATTTGAAAACATAGTGACAAAAGAAGAAATTGCACAAAATGTGCAATTTCTCCTTTTGACACTATGTTTTCCACTTTTTGTCATAGGTTATCCATTCAATTATAGAGATTATTCACTTTTTGACAAAATACGTTCAAAGTTGTCTGCTGCAGAATAGTCGTATGGGGGAAAGGGTTAATGTAAATTGGGAAACTCTCTATAAATGGCAAAAGGGGATAAAAATCATTATGAACACATTTTCATTTGACACAATGTTTTCAAAAGTCATCGGCTGCATAGGCGTCAGAATGCATCTGTATGTGGTAAAGCAATAACAAGTGGGTTGTCTGAGAATGGTTTAAAGTTTTCATTATCGGTCAAGTGGTCTAGTTGCCATAGCTCAATCAGCAACAACGACAGCTGTCAATAGTGGGGTCATTGGTTTGAATCCCAACTCTTTCAAAAGTATTTTTACTGATTTACAAAAATCATCATTACTAGCTTCATTCATGTTCTTAAAGGTCTATGTGGGAAGGAAGACTGTTGCCTGGGGAAATTGGGTTGAGTACTGTTGCGAAAAAGCAATGAAACACATGGTAACATGATCCGGCCCCCATGATATAAAAGAAGTACTGTCAGTTTACTTAACCCTTTCCCTCATATAGATACTTTCTGCAGCAAACAGCTTTTTGAAAAGCAAAGTGACAAAAGAAGAAATTACTCAAAACAAGTAATTTCTCCTTTTGCCACAATATTTTTCCACTTTTAGTCAAAGGTTATCCATTCAATTATAGAGATTTTTAAAATATTTACAAAATATGTTCAAAGTCGTCTGCTGCAGAATTGTCGTATGAGGGAAAGGGTTTAAACTTATCTATAAACATCGATTATGAAACAAGCTTTCAGCTTTTCAGCATTGATCACATGCAATTTCTGCTTCCTAGAGACTTAACCAGTACTCGCACTAATTGTGTGGAAAAATCCAAAAGGTAGAAGCCATGCATCAGGGAAATCGAACTGGTGATCTGGTCTCCAAGCAATCAAGCAACTTTTCAAGAAAACTGGGATAAGATTTTCTTTACGTAATCTATTGAATATCCTTGCTGATGTGAGGAAGATAAAAAAGAAGACGAGATATCACACAAAATACATACATTAATAGTGTGTGGTTTGTACTTTGCCTCTGGGTCCCAGACTGGCGGGTCAGCTCCGAACATGTGATTCAAATGATCTATCAACCTGTAAAAAAATCATACACACATGTATTCTAGTCTTATTAATCCTAATGCTACAAGGTTTTATTTTATATTCAATATTATCCATGTTTACCTATATATATTCATTGTCAGCTGCTGGTATGAGCCGTCCAGCGAGAAAATCAACATTATGGCATTTGCGTAAAGTATCGACCAAGATCAGCGCAGACTGATTCGGGCCGACACTTTCCATCTCCGGAAGATAGAGGCGAAAAGTGTCTATCCGGGTAAGCCTGTGCGGCATGCTTTAGCTGATCCTGGTCTAAACTTTATGCAGAGTCCACATTTTTTTTTTTATTTGTGGGACGGCTGATATGTCGTAATTACCTAGATAATTTGTGTTGATAAAATTTTTTTTATAAATATTGTCAGTTAAAAAAGTTTTCTTTTATATATGAAAATCTAAGACACATCTGCTTAAACTATCAAGTAAAATGAGGAAATAAACTGCAGAAGAGAAACTTTGATAAGAGTGGAAAACATTTTGGGGAAATTGCTTCTTTTGAGATATTTTTCCCTTTTCTATAATGTTTTCACAAGTGTTCTAAGCATCATCTACCAATAACAAATAAAAAGTTAAAATAAGCTCATATTAAACCCATGTAAAAGAATAAGTCCAGCCTAGATCATAGATGTAATAGCAAATTATTAAAAGGCACTTATTTATCCATAAAGGGACATAATTTGTAAATTACACCAGTTTTGTCAGATTTTATTCTAAAATGGATAGGCAAAGCACAATGTTTTCAATAGTCATCTGCTGCAGAGGAATCACAAAAGGTTGCTGACAAAATAAAGTCCAGATTGATAAAGCCAATGAAGATTTTTGTGTAAATGAAATGGCTATGCAAAATAATCTAGCTAAACAAAAATCAACACATTTATGAAATAACCACCTTTGGTTTTCACAAAATATTCGGATGTAGTCACTCTCTTGATGTTCAGGATAAAGAAACATGACTGGCCAGTACAGAACATTATTGGCGTCCAGGTGAACTTTGGTTCCCTCTGGATGTTGCATCTGTTGTGAAGCTAACAAGGCAGGGGTTAATTGTTTGTCTTTCACTCCTTCTAGTTTTATACCACGACTCTGAAAACAAACACCAACCATGAAATAGATAGAGTAAATCCACCAACATTTAAAAACATCTTAAACAAGTGAATCCGTTGAGTTGAGATCCCCATGAAAAAGAAAATGTAAAACAATGCTTTGACCACCTTGGTATACTAGTTACTAAAAATATATTTTAAAAGTTGTGCACAATACAGTATATTACATGTATGCAATATAAGTTCTATTCTGGTATTTTCAATCTGTGTGAAACTTGCTCTCTGACATAAAATTTCCAAAAGAGATAAGAAAAATGTTAAAACATACAACAAGTATAATTATGAAAATGAGATAAAAAGTAAATATCCAAAAGTGACATACATTTTCAAAGGCAAAACAAATCATACTAGAAAAGAAAATCCTGGCCTTCAACCCTTTCCCTAATACAGACAATTGTCTCATTCTGCATGTGACTTTTGAAAACATGTTGGTATCAGGAATGGCTAAATAAGAGCAATTTTTCCTACCTCTTTTAAAGTGTACCATTATTTTACTTTCAAGATGTAACTGTATTTTCTACCTCTTTCATACATACAACAAATTTTCATCAGACGAAATTGAATACATCTATACAAATAAATGAAAAATCTCAACAAAAAAAAGGGGATTTATTAAATAGAGTTTAAAACACTGTGGCAAAAGGAGAAATTGCACATAAAAAGTAATTTCTCCTTTTGCCACAGTGGTTTCAAAAGTTGTCTGCTGCAAATGCGTCTGCAGGTGGGAAAGGGTTAACGAGGTTTTAAAGCAGATGAATCTTCAAATATCATATAGTTGAATATGAGTTGATTGTGTCTGACAACCAGCCACTAGCTGTTTAAGCAATGTAAAACTTGTATCTTTACCTCTATTGCTTGTACTAATTTAATACTCTCAGCCAATTGTTTTCTTTCCTGCAGTTTCTCTTTTCTTTTATCTTTTTCAATGGTTTTCTGTATCGATAAATCATAAATTGATACCTGTAAACCTTCCAATAAATGTAAAGTGTTTTCATACATGTTTAATAGGCTGATCCAAAAGATAATAAGCAATCAGAAAAAAAGGTCATGATGGCCCTGGATTGCTCACCTGAGTAATGTAATGTAATGTGATTTGTCATGCAAACCAAAATAATTCATTTTGCAATTGGGTATAGCCTTCACTGCCACAAAGCAAAATAGCCCAAACCCTATGTTGTATGTCTTTTTTCATATTAACATGACTTAGATGGTCACCAAAGACATTTTTATGTACTAGTTAGTTTTTCAAAATCAGACGTTCATTTTCTTAGTATTTTTTTCTTCTAAATCTTACAACTAGTCTTATATGGTAAAACAGTTGACCAAGAATATTTTTAAAGTTTTCACTATAGTCATATAGGCCAAGCAACATGGCTTGAAGACATCTGATAAAGGGTCACCCAAGAAACATTTATACAATATTATTAGTGAATTGGCCAGATACTGATAGAGGGTCACCCAAAGAACATTTCTACAAAATTATTTGAAAATCTGCCAACTTGGCAGGAGAAAGTTATTTTCTTTCATTTGCCATCGGAACCAGAATTCTGCATAGCAGAATGAAATTCAAGGTAGTTTTGGTGAGGATATTGAGAGGATGCTTTCTGTGAAGTTTCATCCCAATTGACCCAATGGTTACAAAGGAGAAGATATGTATGGACGGACGACAGACAAATGATGAACACAATAACTCAACTTGAGAACTTAAAAGAGTTCTAAGCAAATAAAAAATATCAAGAGAACACAGAAATGTGGAAAACAAGAAACCACTGAAGACGGTAAGGCCAGATTGTCGGCAATTTAACCTTGAAAATCAACAAACCAAGGTCAAGGTCAAAGTAACCATAGAAATCAATAGAACTTGTTACTGGTTACCTTCAGGCAAAGTTTCAAGTTTGTAACCCTTTCCAGTGCTGAGATTTTGCCTCAACCTGAAACGTCAACAAAAATGTTGACGGACAGACAGACAGATGGACGGACATTGCCAATCTATAGACCGGAATTGCTAGAGCAATCCGGCTAAAAATCTTGCTTTTGTAAGCAATTTCTCCTTTTATAATTATTTTCCAATTTTGCCAAGATATTTTCAAAGTCGTCTGCTGCATATTTACTGTATGTGAGAAAGAGTTAAATGCATCAACACATCTTTTTAAAAGCTTGTTGCAAATGAATAAATTGGTCATGTTTTCCACAATGTTTTTAAGTTTATTCAACAATCATACTGTTGAGATTTTCCATATTTTTGCCTAGATATTTTCATAGTTATCTGATGCAGATCTGGTGTATGTTAAATAGGATTTAAGAAATAAATGACTACCTGTAATTTACTGGCTTTATTTCGAAGGTCTAGAATTTTCTTATTTGTCGTGTCTATCTGTTATGTGTTAAGGACACTTTTAATTGTATAAATATAGAACATGACTTCCAAGAGTTGGGTAGACAGTAGAATACCAAATACTGTTCGGGAATATAACTGGAAATATATCCATATGTACAGTGAAATTATGCTTTGACTCTTTCACACAGGCAGACGACTTATAAAAAACATGGCGACAAAAGCAATTTTCTCATTATGTTTTCAATTCTATCCAATACTTATACATTGATTTTCTAAATGTTTTCGATGGAGTCTGATGCAGGGTTGTTGAATGTGGTAAACCCTTTCCCACATACAACAAATCTGCAGCAGACGACTTTGAAATCATCAAGTAAAAACCCAAAATCTCCTCAAATGAAGGCAGAATTACTTTAAAAAGATGAAAACAATATGGCAAAAGGAGCTTTCCCAGATGCAGACACTTTCTGATGCTCTTTGAAAACATTGTGTAAAAAGTAAGTAATTTCTCCATTTGCTACAATGTTTCCAACTGCTTTAAGTTACTATACTTTCATTTAAAGAGTTTTTCTATACTTTTAAAAGATGTATTCCATGTCTCCTGCTGCAGATTTGTTT
This sequence comes from Serripes groenlandicus, assembly GCA_031761405.1. NCBI lineage: Eukaryota > Metazoa > Mollusca > Bivalvia > Cardiida > Cardiidae > Serripes > Serripes groenlandicus. The sequence continues at coordinate 169,671,324 of JASEVX010000001.1, read as the reverse complement.
TATGTGGGAAGCGATTAAGAAATAAGTAAGACTGATTGAAAGATAGAAAATTGACATCAACGTGGTGGTCTCTATGGCCAGGGCATCAAAAAGGGCAGTATGCAAAAAATATCAATATAAATTATAAATCCAGTACAGAATATTTCTCATTTCCCATTTTGTTCATGAGTTAACCCATTCCCACATGCAGATGTTAATCTTTGAAAACATTGCAACACATGGAGGAACAAGATGTGTTTGTGAAACACTGATGCCCCCCAATGGCAACATCTAGGTCAAAGGTATACACATGTGAAATATGGTAGCCTTACCTGTTATTGTTCAAAAGTAGTGGGGAAGGTTAAAAACAAAATTGAGAATGGCAACATCTAGGTCAAAGGTCAAGGTCGCAAGGTCAAAAATGTTGGTACAGAAAGGTCATGTCACAAGGAATACACATGTGAAATATGGTAGCCGTACCTGTTATGGTTCAAAAGTAATGGCCAAGGTTAAAGTTTTTTTCGAGAATGGCAACATCTAGGTCAAAGGTCAAGGTCGCAAGGTCAAACATTTTGGTACTGACAGAAAGGTAATGTCACAAGGAATACACATGTGAAATATGGTAGCCGTACCTGTTATGGTTCAAAAGTAGTGGTCAAGGTTAAAAAAATTTTCGTGCGGACAGGCCAAAAACTACATCTAGGTCAAAGGTCAAGGTCGCAAGGTCAAAAATGTTGGTACTGACAGAAAGGTTATGTCACAAGGAATACACATGTGAAATATGGTAGCCGTATCTGTTATGGTTCAAAAGTAATGGCCAAGATTAATTTTTTTTCGAGAATGGCAACATCTAGGTCAAAGGTCAAGGTCAAAAATGTTGGTACTGACAGAAAGGTCATGTCACAAGGAATACACATGTGAAATATGGTAGCCGTATCTGTTATGGTTCAAAAGTAATGGCCAAGGTTAAAGTTTTTTTCGAGAATGGCAACATCTAGGTCAAACATTTTGGTACTGACAGAAAGGTAATGTCACAAGGAATACACATGTGAAATATGGTAGCCGTACCTGTTATGGTTCAAAAGTAGTGGTCAAGGTTAAAAAAAATTTGTGCAGACAGGCCAAAAACTACATCTAGGTCAAAGTTCAAGGTCGCAAGGTCAAACAATTTGGTACTGACAAAAAGGTCATGTCACAAGGAATACACATGTGAAATATGGTAGCCGTACCTGTTATGGTTCAAAAGTAGTGGTCAAGGTTAAAGTTTTTTTTGTGCAGACAGACAGACAGACAGACGTGCAGACGTGCAGACAGACAGACAGACAGGCCAAAAACTATATGCCCCCCGAATCGGAGATTCCGGGGGGGGCATAATTATTGCTCATATCAAGGACATAGATAAGATCTACGTCCCTGCTCATTTTGAGCAATTTCTAATTTTCCACAAAGTTTTCAACTATGTTCAATAATTATACTTTCAAATAAGGAGATATTTTCATTCTTTTTGCCTAGATGGTCTCCAAAAAGTTTTATGCTGCATATTTGTCAAATGTGGAAAAGGGTCAATAGTTAACCCTTTCCCACATGCAACAAATCTGCAGCAGACTAATTTGAAAAAATCTATGCAAAAACACAGTAAATCTCTTTAAATGAAGGTATTATTACTGAAAAAAGTTGAAAACAATTGTGGCAAAAGGAGAAATTGCTCGTTCTGAGCAATTTCTCCTTTTGTCACAGTTTTCAAAGGACGACTGCTGTAGGTGTCAGAAAGCATCCGTACTTTTGAAAGGGTTCCACTGTAAATTGGTCTAGCAATAAAAGGATACTTCAAGGGCTTCATCTGCCCATTTCACACATTCTTCATATTTCTTTATTTCAAACAAACTTTGGGCACCTGAAAAGAAAGGGATGAACATATATATTAGCCATTTATTGCAGAATAAATGTATATCCCTTTCCCAGTTACAACACATCTTCGGCTGACAACTTTGAAAACATATAGGTAAAAATATTGAAACTCTCTATAAGGGAAAAGTTAGATTATTGAAACAAGATGGCCATGATGGCCCTGGACTTCACCTGATATTATTTTTTTTCACTTTAGCCATATAAGCCCCGCCCCCTGGAGACCATAGTTTTCAACCAATCAACATGGCTTGAAGGAATCTGATAGAGGGTCACCCTAGGAATATTTCTACAAAATTATTTGAAAATCGGCACAACACTTTCGGAGGAGAAGATTTTTTAAGTTTTCACTATAGCCATATAAGGCAAAATGGTCCGCCCCTTGGTGGCCATGTTTTTCGACCAATCAACATGGCTTTAAGGAATCTGATAGTGGGTCACCTTAGGAACATTTCTACAAAATGATTTGAAAATCAGCCTGACACTTTCGGAGGAGAAGATTTTTTAAGTTTTCACTATAGCCATATAAGGCAAAATAGCCCTGCCCCGTCGGCCATGTTTTTTGACCATGGAACATTTTTACAAAATTATTTGAAAATCTGCCAACCAGTTTGGGAGAAGAAGAATTTTGAAGTTTTTTTCATTTCGTTGCCATGGAAACCAGAATTCTGCATGGAGCCAAACAATTTGAAGGAATTCTGGTGAGGTCATTGAGAGAATGCTTTCTGTGAAGTTTCATCCCAATTGACCCACTGGTTACTGAGGAGAAGATGTTGACGGACGACTGACAAACGGACGCATAAGCCGGACAAAAGGCGATCACAATAACTCACCTTGAGCAAAGCTCAGGTGAGCTAAAAAGTTAAAAACTTTGTGGCAAAAGTAATAAGCTATGAGCAATTTATTCTTTTGTCACATTTTGTTAAAAGGTTGTCATACTACTGGTATGATTGCCTCATAAAAAGAATTAAGATAAATATTACCTCTGTCAATTGCTTTCATATGATCTGGTTTGAATTTTCTTGCAAATATACAGTCATTTACGGCTGTCCGGTAGTTTCCTGAAATGTTTGAGAAACAAAACTAGTATAATTTCTTATAAACAAACCTAGGATGGCACCCATATTGTTAGCCCTTACCATCATGAAGATGCTTCTGCTTTTAGAGCTCTAGATAAGACAAGTTTTTCACATCGCAAAATCCTTATTTGACCATCAAACCCTATGTTGTGGGTACTCAAAAGAATTGTCTCAGTGAGACGATTCTTATGGGTACCAACAAAATAGGCTAGGTTGGGTCATACAAGAGATATTGATGGAAAAATACCAGATTACTCATGCTGATCTAGTCCTCTGTAATCTCCAGCAGACGACTTTGCAAAACTTTTGTGGTAAAAGGGGTTAATGTTTATGTTTCAATATTGAACAATTTCTCCTTCTGCAACAATGTTTTCAAAAGTTGTCTGCAAGTTGAAAAGGGTTATCTATGTCCATATATAGATATACTGTAACCCTGAACCACTTCTGTGGTGCAGTGGTAGAGCATCGCCTTGGGTGTAGGAGTTGCGGGTTTGATCCCAACAGACTTTAGCATTATGACTGACTGGCTGGTGTCAGGATAAATGGACCAGCAGTACTGGTTACTTACCAAGGAAACAATGCGATATAACTGAACAATTGTCTACAGCATATATATATGCCTCAAAATGTGTTTATATGTGGGACAGGGTTATAGAGGTATAAGAAAAATACCAGTTTTACTCCTGCGTATCTAGACCTCTAGGGGACGAATCAATACCTAAGTGAAACTGTGCAGCAGCTCTGTTTGTGTATAATACAGCATTGAGAGGAATGTCAGGACATTTAATCTGAATGGCTTCTGTATAGTTAGCTATGGCAATCTTGTACTTCTTCTTTTGGAACTCGTGATTACCATCCTCTTTGTAGGCTGTTGCTTTGGCTGTAAGGAAAAAATAATTAATATAACCAGTGCTAAAGGTAAAACAATCGTATCCTATCAGATATCTATGCAAAGTAGAAATAAGCGGTGCTCCAGGAAAATCAACACTTACATATTTATTACATGTTTGGAAAAAGATCTGGCTGCACATCAATGCAAGGGATCCAAATGGATATTGCTCTAACCCTTTCTCACATAATATACTTTTTCTGACACCTCTGCAGCAGACGAACTTTGAAAACATTGTTGCAAAAGGAGAAAACAAGCAATTACTCCCTTTGCCATAATTTGTTCATTTTTATTCAAAGATTGTTCCACATTTTTTTTACTTCATGATTTCAACATGTTTGGCTACAGATTGGGTGTATGTGGGAAATGGTTAAACATGTTTCTTCAGACCTTCTTTTACTTATTGGCAAACAGTGCAGAGCCAGATCAGACTGTGCAGATGTGCTTGCTGATCTGGATCTAAATATTCACAGGTCACTGCTCGGATAAGGATGTACCTGTGCATCCATGCTATCTGGTGTAAAATGCTTGTCAGTTATTTCTGTGTGTCAATGACTAATAGTGCTGTGAGATCAAACCGTTTGTTTTCATATTATTTTACCTATTGCATAAACCGATACATCACACTGACATCAGTGAGCCCTATATGTCACCCTTTCAAGGCAAGTGACACAAAATAGTTTAAAAACATATTTAACCCTTTACCACATGGCAGGGATGTGCTTCTGGTACTCATACTTACTCATGAACCAATTTTGAAGTACTCGACAGTACTCAGAACTTGTCTTAAATTATGAATACAATTCATAAAATTTTAATAACATATCATGTTTTTATTTGTGATCCATCATTGTCTACATTTAGACAGTTTTATACCATATAATAATAATTAAGAAAAGTCTGTTCTCGGAAAGTACTCATGAGTCTATGAGTACTTCTACACTTGTGTGTGAAATGCTATATTTATTCTTCATAAAATTTTAATAACATATCATGTTTTTATTTGTGATCCATCATTGTCTACATTTAGACAGTTTTATACCATATAATAATAATAAAGAAAAGTCTGTTCTCTGAAAGTACTCATGAGTCTATGAGTACTTCTACACTCGTGTGTGAAATGCTATATTTATTCTTCATAAAATTTTAATAACATATCATGTTTTTATTTGTGATCCATCATTGTCTACATTTAGACAGTTTTATACCATATAATAATAATAAAGAAAAGTCTGTTCTCGGAAAGTACTCATGAGTACTTTAAAAAGTACTTCCTCGAGTACACACACAAGAAGTTACTTGAGTACTAAGCCCCAGTACTTGACACATCACTGCCACATAAATATTATGCTTTTGCAATCCTCTGCAGAAGACGACCTTTGAAAATATTGAGCAATTTCTCGTTTTGCCACAATATTTTCAACTGTGTTCAATTATTATAATTTCATTTACAGAGATTATTCAGATTTCTTCGTTGATATTTCAAAAGTTGCTGCAGATTTGTTGTATGTGCAAAAGGGTTAACTTACCTACTGGATCGTCATCCTCATATTTAATTTGCATCAAACCTTCAACCTCTGGGGTGAGTGGCTTAGATGGATCAAACTCTGTCATAAATGCTGGGTGATTTGCAATATCCTATGGTAAAAAACATTTTTCCCTACATTTCCCTAATTTAGACACATTTTTGGGTGATCTTTTTGAAACCTATGTTGCAAAATCAGAAATTACTTAACGATGCTTTCGGTTCGAGATTTTTCATATTTCTACCGCAATGTTTTCAAAGTTGTCTGCATAATACTGAGCAAGTCTGTTGTATGTTGGAAAGGATTAATTTGTTTTAGTTTTGGTTCGTCAAACTTGGTATCCATTTACCTTAATGTCAGTTTGAATATTCTGCTTTGAAAATATCTTGTAAAATTAATCTCTGGAAAAACGGAAGGATTTTGATTCAGGGTGAAAGCAGAAATATCTCATTTCACAATTTCTTCTTTTTCCAGCATATTTTCAAATACTTTCTGGAACTACGTATTTTTTTTAACTCCTCTGTATAAGTCAGGGTTGATTGATTGGAGATTAACCCTTTCCCTCATATAGACGCTTTCTGACGCCCCTGCAGCAGACGGCTTTTTGAAAACATAGTGACAAAAGAAGAAATTGCACAAAACGTGCAATTTCTCCTTTTGCCACAATGTTTTCCACTTTTTGTCATAGGTGATCCATTCAATTATGGAGATTGTCTATGTTTTGACAAAATACGTTCAAAGTCGTCTGCTGCAGAATTGTCATATGAGGGAAAGGGTTAGAGCTGATTACAACAGTTGTTAAGCTATATCACAGCGACCAGTTCATCTAACCATTAGTTTCCACACGGTGTTCTTTCAAAGCAATTGGCTACCTTTCAATATAGACTATTTTTAGCCCATTGTCAATCATTGGAAAGTTAAGTATAAATATCTGTCAGAGCCGGAATTTAAACTCACAACTCCTGTATCTGATAGTCCTTGTAACCAACTGAGCTATTGTGGCTTTAATCCTTTTCCACATACAACAAATCTGCTGCAGACACCTTCAAAACTATCAAGTCCATAATATATAAATATATATAATAAATTAAATCATAATTTTTTAATAGAGTTGAAATCATTGTGGCAATTTCTACTTTTGCAACAAAGATTTCAAGAGTTGTCTGCTGCAGGTTTTTGAGAAATCTTCAATATTTAGGAATGGGTTAAAAATTAAAACACTTTTACATAAATATATGTTTTAACCCTCCCTTTCCCACATACAACAAAGTTGCAAACATTTAGGTAAAATTATGAAAAAATTATATGAATAAAATACAATGATTGAATAGTATTGAAACATCAATTTGTGGCAAAAGTCGCCTCCTGCAGATAAGTCAAAACGCGATTGAAAGTGGGATAGGGTTAAATGATTTCTGGAGTGCTTATCATAGATATGGAGGAAATGTTTAACCCTTTCCCTCATATAGACGCTTTCTGACGCCTCTGCAGCAGACTGCTTTTTGAAAACATAGTGACAAAAGAAGAAATTGCTCAAAACGAGCAATTTCTCCTTTTGACACAATGTTTTCAACTTTTCATCCTAGGTTATCCATTCAATTAAAGAGATTTTCTATATTTTGACAAAATATGTTCAAAGTCGTCTGCTGCAGAATTGTGGTATGAGGGAAAGGGTTAAGAAGATGTACTGGTAGATGGATTTGGCATATATGCTTAGAAAGGTTAACACAAAAAGCCATACATTAGATACAAGAAAGGGACAGGAAAAGAGGAAGACCAACAAGAGGACCAAGATGGCTCTATTGATCACCCGAGTGACAGTATAGTAGCAAATGTGTAACTGCTAATATCAGGGAAAATTTTATCAAGAGTAGGAATGAAACTGAAAGGAGTGGACAATGTAAATGAAACAGCTTATCAGTAAAACACATTTTGTAATATATTAAACTTGTCTCTCAGCTCAAACCAAAACCTTTTATAATTCAAGTTGTTCTACTACAGAAAGCTCAAACACATTCTCTTTCAAACTCTCAAACTAATTGCACAGCCCCTTTTGCATCATACCACATATATAGGTTGAAAAGGTAAATTGACACCCTTAAGTCTAATGTTTTTCACACGTTCAATTAATCTTGGCAGCTGTCCGTTAAGGCAGTGTGTACTTATCATAATGACCTTTCAATGATGTGTTCTATATATAAATCTGTTTAGGTCGATTTTCAAAATTGCTCCTCCTGTCAGACCAGCACAACCAATTTCTTTGGAAAATGAGCATATATACATCACAAGGCTATCACAATAAAAATAAGAGCGCCAACTCTCACAAAATACGCCCGTCCTGTTTTTTTGAGACCAAGTATAGTGAAAATTGGTTGTACTTCAGGCAAATTTAGAGAGCGGACACTGTTAGTACAGTTTTGGCCATTTCAACTTCAAGGGACATAAGTGTATAGTGACTTAGATAATGTGGTTAGTTATTGAACCGGATCAAGTTATTCTGCCCATACACATTCTGACTAAATATGGTGATGATTGGATCAAGGCTTCAAAAGTTATTGATCGGACAAGACCGATTTGAGGTAATTTCTTTAATTAAAAGGCAATAACTCTTGAGAGACTAAAGCGATATGGCTGGTTATCGAACTTGTCCTCGATATTATGCCAATACACATTCTGATCAAATTTGGTGGTCATTGGACAAAGGCTTCTTCAGTTATTGAGCAGACAAGACCGATTCTACTAATTTCTAGGTAATTTCTGTCATTAAAGGGCGATAACTCTATAGAGTGACTCAAGCAATATGGCTGGTTATAGAACTTGTCTGAGATATTATACTCATACACATTCTGTCTAAATTCGATGATGATTGGATAAAGGCTTCAAAAGTTATGGATCTGACAAGACCGATTTGAGGTAATTTCAATAATTAAAGGGCAATAACTCTCAAGTGACTACAGTGATATGGCTGGTTATTAAACTTGTCTGAGATATTATGCCAATATCCATTCTGACCAAATTTCGTGGTGATTGGACAAAGGCTTCTAAAGTTATTGAGCAGACAAGACCAATTTTAGGTTATTTCTATAATTGAAGGGCAATTACTCTCGAGTGACTAGAGTGATATGGCTAGTTATCGAATTTGTCCAAGATATTATGCCAATACACACAGTGTTCTGCCGAGGCCGCGATTCCGCGACATTGTCGCTAAAAAATTCAAAATGTCCCATTAGAAAATGCGTAGGTGCGATAATTGTCGCGGCCGAATTGGTGCGAGAATTATCGGGGCCGAATTACCAAAGTGATGGTTACCGTGATTTCGAATGAAATAGCGTGAAAACCGGGAACCACTTGCATAAATAGGTGAGTGCAGGAATGCGCATGTCTCTAACTTTGTATCCGCTGTGTATCCGCTGTGTTTGTTGGCTAATTCATATTTCGCGCGTATTTGTAAACCAATGGCAACACGAGGTTTCTATCTTCATTTCTAAAGAGTTCAAAATGGCGACTTCCTCGTCCCAAAAGAAAAAAATGAAAACAACAAGTATTTTAAAGTTTTTCGGAACAAAACAAATAAGTGATTCAACTTCAAATAAGCAGGTAGAGGTGCCGGACGCTAAATCTTCGACGTCAGATGGGAAAGAAGTACAAAACAAAAGCGAACGTAAGTTCCAAAACAATTGGTTGCGAGACTACAGTTGGTTGATGTTCGATCGAGAAGAAAATTATATGCAATGTTCGTTGTGTATAAAGCATAGAAAAAACAATTCACTTACACAAAAAAACACTAACTTTAAAACAACCACGTTATTGCGGCACGCCGATAGTTGATGATTTATATTTTATTGTTGTCAATCTTAGTGTCCCATCAGGTCTGAAAAATGTCCCCTAATTTTCAGAGATGATGAGACAAATGTCCCCTCATTTATAAAGTCTTGGCAGAACACTGTACACATTTTGACTAAATTTAGTGGTGATTGGACAAAGGCTTCTAATGTTATTGAGCAGACAAGACCAATTTTAGGTTATTTCTATTTAATTAAAAGAAGATAACTCTTGAGTGACTACAGTGATATGGCTAGTTATCGAACTTGTCCAAGATATTATGTAAATACACATTCTGACTTAATTTGGTGGTGATTGGACAAAGGCTTTTAATGTTATTGGGCAGACAACATACTGGACACCGCCCGCCCATCAGCTCGAGGTAAAACTATAATACGTCCCGTTTTTAAAGAAAGAAACAAATTAAATTTTATAGTGATTTTGAGCAAAAGACACATGGAAAATAGAGTAATTCATACTGGCGTCTATGGCAGTTTTATCGCTCTATTTTTTAAGCACTGAAAGCGAGGTATATTTTATTAGTATGCAATGATACAATTACAAGCAGCATGGAGATAACCAATTTGCATTTCATATTTTAATGGTTATGTTCATGGATACATACACCATATAAGAATACAGAAATAAAACTATGGATAATGTTTTTTTACTTTCCAACATACAGAATACTTTCTTACAGCTCTGTAGCAGACAATTTTTATAGCATTGTGACAAAAGGAGCAATTTCTCATTTTGCAGAAATGTTTGAATTTTTCTTTAATTTATAGAGGGTTTCCATAGTTCTCAGTCTCACTATCGTTTTCAAATTGGTCTGTGAGAAAATTGTTGTATGTTGGTAAGGGTTAACAAATATACAATCTTACCGCCATCTGTTCATCAAGAGATTTTTCATCCCCACCTTTGTCTTTTCTCATCTTACGAAAAGCCTTAACCATCTCGTCATAAGCTTCATCGCTTACGTCTGAATCTAAAAAGTCCATGATTCTGAAAAAACAAACCAAGCACTTGATTAAAACTAGAACAAGAATTTTATATTATCTTTCTATTTACCCTTTCTCACATACAGTCAAACTTGTATTAGTGGTCACCTCTGTTAAGCTACCAACTTGTATAAAGCAGCCACTTGAAGTTTAAACAAAATCACATTTTCTTCTTTTAATATTTGACCTGCATTTAGCAGCCACATTTAGACTCTCCCTTGGGAGGCATCCTAAGACAAATTTGATTATTTTAAAATAATAAGAATAATTCAGGGTTAGCATTGCAACTTTTGGAAAGTGAAAAGTTTGGGCAGAAAAGTGCCATATTGGGGAATTTCAATTTTCATTTATATCGTATTGATAAGATTACAACAAACTCACCGTGTAACTTACATACAGTTAAGTAACCCTTAGCGGATCATTACCAATAGCGGATCACTTTAATGTTTAAGACACGCTAACTTATTTATTAGACAAAATTATTGTGTATAAATTGGCAGGTAAGTATTTTATGGTATTATTTAAATACACAATAAAAATGATGCTTGTCGGACTTCAAATTCATCCGTATCATCTGAACGTCTGATGCAAGTGTTTACGTGACCCAGTTATTTCTACCTTGTTTTGAAGAGAACATTTGTTTTTCGCGACAACAGCTAGCGATCTTAATTATGTTAGTTATTTATTTTGACATTTTATGAAAGACAAATACATACACTTATTGAAATGTAACCAATCATTTTCATTTGTCTTTGCATGTTTACACTGAAGCGATAATTGAATAGTTAGGTAAGTTACCATTAGCGGATCGCCACTTTGTTTCCATGACATTGTCTGGTTTTCTCAAAATGTTATTTTCGACAATTTAGCCATTCCCTAAGATGCTAGTGATTAAATCGGAAATCTATCAATACAAATCTGCAGTTAGATAAAACATAACTTGTACAATAACAGCAGAAGTTTTGACAGCTAAAATGTTGCTTGAGATGACCCCCCTGATATCAGAAAGTCATGTGATCCCCTATTGCTACAATTGATCCGTTAATGCACAAATAACTCAAACTGGTAAACAACGGTCTGTACAGCTATTTCTGCACTAAAACTGAAAAAGTGTTTGTAAATTTAAAAAAAATGATTTTATTTGTGGACTAAACAAGCAAGTTCCGAAACATTGACCGTTTCTTTTATGCACTACGTTGTTTCGTTACTGATCCGTTAAGGGTAACTTGACTGTACCGAATAAATTAAAGATTGTGCAAATTAATTTTTATAAATTAACGTCTCTTTTGCATTGTTTGTTAGTGATTATGACACAGTAACTGCCTCTAGACTATAGCCTGTGACAGTTCTTCTTTGTAAGGGAAACTTTCACTGAATTCGAAGAAAAATGTATACTTTTTGGCCATTGAATTCGGCCATCAACAGACACTAACAAGAGGTGTTTTATATCATCATTTCGTTGTTAAATTCATTCATAATTCGCGCTAAGTTGACCGAAATGTTTTCGGAAAACGAGTCGGCTTTTTTTCCTATGAAAAAGTGTATCGCGAAAACTAGTGACATTTCAAATAAATGCATCATACATATTATATATTGCACCAACTGACTTTTATTAACAAACCTTGATTCCTTATGTTTGAGATATTTAGTTTGTCGCCGTAAATTGTACGAAGAATGTCTTGTTTTAGGCAAAGGAAACTTAAAAGTTAGAAAATGTTCCTGGGATCGTTATCCACCGTATGATTAACAAAATCATGATAATTACTAAAAATAAATCAAAGCACGGAAAGTGATTTGGGACCGTACCAATCTTAGAGAAGAAAAACTGGCCATCTGTTGCAATCTTTTGGGGAGAGAATCAACACATTTGCACTATTGTAAGTTAACAAAGTATAACTCTCTGATATAAGTAGGCTAGTCAACGGTGACTTAAACATTCATTTACCGATTATTCATGGCACTTATAAACGGTGAGACGCTCTATGAACGCCGGGAACCGTGATATTGGCTATGTAGAACTTATCACAATAATCTTGAAGACAAACCTGTTTATATATGATATGTTTACAGTATGCTTAAACCTTTATCACACAGACCAACTCTACAGCAGATGCATTTGAAAATGTCTAGGCAAACATATTGACAATCTGTATTAAAGAAAGTATACTGTATATTGAAAATTGAAAGAAATACATTGTATTGTGGAGAAAGTTGAAATTGCTCTTTATCATTCGTCTGTTGAAGATTGATTGATTAGGGTTTAACGCCGTTTTCAACAATTTTTCAGTCATATCACGGCGACCAGTTCACCTACTCATGCGTTTCCTTGATTTTCCACACCAGTATACCACACAACGTACTTTCCAAGGAACTGGCTGCTTTTCCACACAGCCCATTGGTGAAAGACGAATGACGCAGGTCACAGTGACTTTTGTCAAACGTCGAAAGAATGTTGGCTGAGCTGGGATTCGAACTCACAACCCCTGGATTGACAGCCCGCGTCGCTACCGACTGAGTCTGTTGAAGATAAAATAAAATGTGTCTGAAATGAGAAAAGGGTAAAATGGAACCTGTAGACAAACGTATTAATATCGAAACAATCGACTTGGTTCAGGTTTGAAAAACATTGCGTTAAAAGGACAAATTGCTCATTTTCCGCGATTGCTCGATTTCAAACAATATTTCAAAAAAATCCTCTGACACATAAGCTGTCCGGAAAATGGATTAACAGTTTCAAACTTGCAGACGCATTTTGACGCGTATGCATCGGACTACATTTGAAATAACGGGACAAAAGTAGAAATTGCTTATCATGAACAGTTTATTCTTTAGCCACACTGGTTTCAAATCTGTTTAATAATTAAACTTTCATTTAAAAAGAATATTCATATTTTATCTAGATGTATTCAAAGTCTTCTAAAGTAGAATTGTTGTATATTGGGAAGAGTTAAGTAACATCTTGTATACAGTTGATATGCCTACAACACTTGCAGTTTGACGCATGTGCAGCAGAGGATATTTAAAAATATCGTGGCAAAAGGAGAAGTTGCTTATTGTGAGCAATTAGTACTTTTGTCTTAATGTTTTCAACTATTTTCAATAATTATATTGTTATTTATTATATTTTCCATACGTTTGTTTGCCTAGATGTTTCCCCAGTCGTATGCAGATGCCTTGTTGACGCCGCGTGGAAGCGCGGTATCAGTATTGAATAGGTTTGAATTTTGTTGGTGGTGTGACGTAACCGAATAGGGAGCAACCAATATTATTATTGTAAAGAAAAACTCTCTAATATGTTTGAAAACAAAAAAACAACTTTATAAATCAATAAATAGTATTAACTGATTTAAGAAACAACAAGATGCAAAATGCGTATGTCTACTACCGTTATTACGAATCTTTAGACACATTTAATTCCTAGGCTACGCTTTTTTTTGTAGACTTGCGCAGAGGCTACCATAGTCATAGTGAGTTTGAAGTCACGTGATGTATATTCCCTTCACCACCAACAATTAAGTGCAATTTTTGGTTTGACTAATTTACGAATGCTCACAAAAGCAAACATAGAGTAACGAAAAAAAATCCGATTATTCAAGCTTATAATAGAAAATAACAAGTCTTGTAAGTGTAAATATCATATTTAAAGTGTACACAATTATTTAGATACCACTACGCCAATATAGCACTGCACCGCGCAATTACCCTTTGTAAATTGTAACTCTTTTTTCACTCTCGGCAGAGATGTAAACATCCACTCGTCCGCTAGCATAAGCGAGTGGAATGGTGGATCGGCTAGTACGAAATTCTAGGCGCTAGTCCATACATATTCGTTCATTTCCTTATTCATAAAGATAGTATGCATTGCTAAGCCTTTTCTTTCTCTTTCTCTCAGTCCATCTATTCCTTCGACAACGATTAACGATGAGTTTTGCATTTTGGATAGGTGCTTTCGACAAGGTCCGCGTCTAAAGAAACAAATTTCATCAAATGATTTGAGCGCTTTAAATCACTTGTTTATAAAGCGTTTAGAATACTTTGATTATAATAGGCAGAACGAATAACGAATAAATCTTGCAAGAAATCGATCATTTCTTTCGGCCAAAATCAGGTAAATGACCCGCGGATATTGGTTGTTACAACATAACTGATTCATCCTTTTATTCTAAATTTGTATTACACAGTTCAAAATTAGATTTTGACAGTTTGTTCGTTATGATTTTGACGCGATTCAAGATTTTGACTCGATTATTTCGTTCATAGAGTTGACTACTAACAGATAACTAAGTTGATGATGGAAAGAACATTAACAAGTTAAGTTAAGCTAAAACATGCACAGGCAGGCGAGTGTTTCATTAGGATAAGTGCAACACTCAATTCCCAATCCTGCTTGCCCTTTAACAAATCACAACCCACCCCACAACATAAAAACTCTGCAGCAGACGAATTAAAAAAAATCTGAGCAAAGATACAGAAAATCACATTTATTGGAAGTGTAATCATTGAATATAGTTGAAAACATTGTTGCAAAAGGAGAAAGCTTGTTATGAGCAATTTCTTCTTCTGCATCAATGTTTTCAAAAGTCGTCGGCTACAATTACGTATGCAAGTGGGAAAGGTTTAAATAAGAAACACTTTTTCAAATGATAGTCAGTTGGCTATTCTAGTATATAATGTCCGTCTTAAATAATAATGACAAAACTTTCAAAAAACAAGAAAAAGATTTTTTACAATTTAATTGAAAACATATTTAATCAAAGTTGGGAAAGTTGATCCTTTCCGTGCTTTTTTTATGAGAGTTCAAATCACAAGCAAAACTTATGGGACAGAGTTGACAAATAACACATTGACACACTTTCAGATTTAGGCTTTGTTTCTGTCAAACTGCTGAAAAAGACAACACTGAGACACACATTTTGATTAAAAGTTTATTTAAAAAAAGGAATAATTTTATTTATGATAAACAACATTACAATGATGGTGTAAAAAATACATGTCAACAATACATTTTTCAATTTGTACATTCATTGCACAGACCAAATCTTAGCAAGTTTGAAATTATGGACCTCTCAGCACATTTTTTTCTCAATTCATTACTTCTTGGCAGGATTTTACTGCTAAAATTGATGATTTTGTTTTATTTTTGGCCGGATTGCTCTAGCAATTCCGGTCTATAGATTGGCGATGTCTGTCTCTCCGTCTGTCTGTTCGTCAACATTTTGGTTAAAGTTTCAGGTTGAGGCAAAATCTCAGCACTGGAAAGGGTTACACACTTGAAACTTTGCCTGAAGGTAACCAGTAACAAGTTATATTGATTTATATGGTTACTTTCATATATGCACTTCTGTATCTCTTCTTAAACGATCGCAATTCTACCTTTAGTACTTTCAGTACTTTGATTAATTGTTTATTGCCCCGATTCATCAAAGCTCGGGAAAAAAAATCGGTGGATGTTTTTGCCTATTTATAAAATTATGTTGTATTTCTAAACTTAAAACGTTCCTCCTCATACAGTTTGTTCATTCAGACCATTGTATTTTGCTATATGTTGACTATACATGTGAACTTTTTCTTTTAATTTCATAAATGCTCAATTTTGATCATAAATATCTTTAAACTTTTTAAAATTACTTCGTATTTTTTGTTTATATATTCCCGTTTTTGTAATCATTCTTCTGCTAAGCTGGAAGGAGAATAGACTTTCGTCTCTCCTTCCAAAGCTTGTGTCCTACTTAACTTATAACTAGAGGCATTAAACCTTAATATATGTTAATATTTAAGCACCTATGTTTTTTATTTCATCTAATTGATCTAGTTAGAGCAGATTTAAAACCGTTTATTGGTAAATAATTAAGAAAACTTTAGCTTGAATGACTCATTATAGTTGCAGTCAATGCTAAGCAATCTGTAAACCAAATGGTTTCAGGACTAAACTTGTCATTTCACGACTAAACTTCACATGCTGAATATTACATAGATAATACGTAGCATATAACACGTCTAATCCCTACGTCAAAATTGACCCTTTCTGCACTTGGTAACCTTTGATTTAAAATCATGCGCGGCGTCTGTGATGCTCTGCATCAAATTTCGTCTTGTTGTATATGTGGGAAGGGTTAAATCGTGAAAAACAGCTATCGGGTATCACTGCTATGTTCACGAAGTCACAGCATGGATAATTATTCAGAAACAAGACTGACAATGAGGTCAAAATTGTGCAATATGTGCGTCGGATTTCTTGTATAACAGTAAATAGAACTCGTGCTTGGTTGCCATTAAACGTTACCTTGTCGAAACGCAATTCAAAATCCCCTAACTTAAAAATGAAAACATCGTTGTATGAAATTATACATTGCTTGTAAATATATGTATTAAAACTTGATAGAAACATTGTACACGTGTTACTTCAAGATATTTTATTTTCACCTCTCATAAACCACGTAAGATGCCATTTTCAACGTGTTTTTTTTTTTCAAAATTGATATTTTTTGTTTTTTTTGTTTGTTTGGAGTTTAACGCCGCTTTCAACAGCTTTGGTCATATCACGGCGGTCAGTGCACCTACCCATGTTTTCCTGGATTTCCCACACCAGTACTTACACAACATTCTTTCGAGGCCACTGACTACTATCTCACATAGATCAGAGGTGAGAGGCAATTTTCAAAATTGAGATATTGTGTCTGATGTTTGGTACTACTTTATTGGTGTACTTCGGAAAAGACATATTTGGAGTCTGGTTCCCGAATTTATTTTGTATCTCTGTTTGAAATTTGGAAGCTAACTAGTGTATGCTTCTCAAAGCGATACACTACACTACACTGTACCTCAGTGGTAACTTCTCCTTTTGCCACATTGTTTTCCACTTTTAGTCATAGGTTATCCATTCAATTATAGAGATTTTCTATATTTTGACAAAATATGTTCAAAGTCGTCTGCTGCAGAATTGTCGTATGAGGGAAAGGATTAAGGACATTATATCTAGCGTGATATAGATCTAGATTTGTATAATAGACTGGAAACAGGTTATTCATTTTAATATTTCACAGATACGTGCGTTAATATAATATAAAATTTACAAAAACAATCTGAAACCGAAATATTTGTTCAGTAATTGGGAGACTCCGATCTACTCTAGAACGAGAGAATAATGCACTTTTGAATTGTTGTTACTTTAATACTTCTTTCCTTTTAGAGACAGATTCTAGTCTAACGTTAAAGCTGTGTTGTATACTTAGGGCTGATTACATCAAACAACATTATCAATGTAAATCCAGAAAGCTGAACGCAATGTCTCCAGGTCTCATCAATTGGAACATTTGAAAATTAATCGATTCCTGTAGACTGATGTTTGAGAAGGCCGTGGAATTAGTTTTGCGCGCTAATTTAATTCTATTAAATAATCGATTCAACCATTTAACGTATTAAACGCAGTGCTTTGTGGTAACATGCATCAGGGTCTTTCAAATAGTACTATTTGAAAGACCCTACACGCATCAACCTTTTCTCGTGCTTTTGAATTGGTCTTAAAACCAGAGGCATATTGAATTATTCAGATTGCCCAAACTCATCGTATAGCCTTGCGTTGCTTGTAAACCTGAAATTTGATTGATGGACTCGGCTAGCACATGGCCAAGTGCTCGGAGGTGTTTGACAATCTGAATACACCCATAACAAATCAGCGTAGGCATATTGGTAGGGAAGTGGACGGCGTATTGAGAGATGGTCGTGTGAGTGATTTTATGTGAAATCAATAAATATAAACCATCAAAAGTAGTTTATAAATTAATGGTTATCACGATAAAACTTCAAACTGGCACTGCGACCAGTGAAACAGTTTGATAGCTCAGGGTTGCCAATCAACCAAAACAACTACAGCTACTTTAAAGAAGCTTTAATTTGATTGCTGTTATGACAACCGTGAGCTACAAAACAGTTTCACTTAACGCAGGACTGTATATCTGGTATTAAAAGATAATGTTTCCCAGAGAGTTCCAGGGTGGTCGTACGTATAGACAGAAAAGAGAATATCATGATCTGGCTGCACGTAATCGAAGGCTAATCTGGCTCTTCACTGATTTCAAGGGTCATAGTCTTCATTTTCTAGTTAAGTGGCCAGTAACATTATATAATGATTCGACTCATTGTTCACCTATTTTTCTGTCTAAGAGAATTGCTTGGCTCTACATTGTCAACCACTTAGTGTAGACATAGTGATGTCTCATTGTTGCATCAGATGATATTTCTACTTCGACTTTTAATCTTGAGCTGTAAGCCCAATCTTCTTTGGTAAATTTGACACAGGCCACTGCCATCGAATGGAATAGTTGTTGCTTTTTAGACATTTATTATTGCAAAGGTGCAGGGACGTATTAATAGCCCACAGCAGGGTGATAAGTGTATTTGCATTTAATAATTTTGAATATTGTCTATCCGAACACAGAAGCACCAGTGAAGATTTGCAGAATGGTAAAATATTTACAATAGATGTAAACAGTTTTTGTAAGACTCGTTGGGTAAAAATAGTTCTTTGAATATGACCAATTTACTGTGCGCCTACATCTGAGCCGTTCCACGAGAAAACCAACATTATGGACTGTGCGTAATTTATCGACCCAGGTCAGCTTGCGCAGTCCGTTCAGGCTAATCCGGGCCGACAAGTTCCGTCTCAGGGGATAGAGGCAAAGAGTAATGATTCCTGAAACAGAAAATCCACAGGATGCGAAAAGTGTCCACATTTTTTTTTTTTTCGTGGAACAGCTCAATTGTTAGAACTTAAGCGCTAGATGTAATACTATCAATTTAGCACTATGAGTTTATCGATTTGTCATAAAATGCTAGAAGTGCATGTATCCTAACTACTTTCAAGTTCGCCAATGTTACTTTACATAATACCAAACCCACGACTCAACAAGACGCCAACTCGCCAGACGTGGCGTTTTTATACTAGTGACCTTTCTTTTACATACATCAAACAGGTACTTGTATACAGCTTCAAATAAAAATTCTCAGTTCTTATTTATGATCTGGTTTTACGTACATACTGCAAATAAATGTCAGTAATACATCAAACACGTTTTCCATAGATCCTGTGAAGAAAGATAACGGTTGATAAAGGGGCGGAACCCAATTAACTGTATATTTCCACTTATAATTATCTTGGTATACACACAGTGAGTGCATGTTTTATCTTCTGAAATGAAATAATGCTCGTGTCTCTTGGGCGAATTGGAATCAGTTTAGTGAAAGGCCTGACCACGTGCGACCGTTTATGCATCTGTCGAAGTTCATCCGTCTCCTTTTGTCAGAACTTTTTCAACTCTACTATATAAATGAACTTTTATTCATAGTGACGTTCTACATTTGTACCTGCACGTATTTGAAGTCCGCTGCTGAAGATTTATTGTATGTGGGAAGAGGGGGAATGAAATATTGATATATCTCGCACAAGTACATGTTTCTTTTTAGAACATTTCTTGGGGTAAATTCTAGAGCTCTTTATTATTAAATTATCTCCCTTTTCAACCGTTGAGTGTTCTTCATATGAATCGCCTCGGTGGTGCAGTGGTAGAGAGTCCAGACCGGGAGCGGGAGGTCGCGGGTTAAATCCCCGACCGGGTCATACAAAATACTTTACAAATCGAGGGCTTGGCGTGAAACGGTTGTAACTAAAAACTTATTTTGAAAACCCTGGTTTAGGGGCAATTTTGACCCCTTTGTAAACAATGCAAATTTAGGTGCCATTGCTCAGAACGAGCAATGGCACCTAATTTTCTATTGTTTACTAAGAAAAATGATTTAACGATTATAAAGACTTTATGGCGAGGTGATTAACTTTGGTAAAAAGATACCAATTTTAGTTACAACCGTTTCACGCCAAGCCCTCGAAATGGTAATAATGACTGTCCTCCTTGACGCTCAGAGTTGCGGGTAAGCATTACGATTGACTGGTTGGTGTCAGGATAAATGGACAAGAAATACTGGTAACTTACCCAGAAAACGCCGTTATAAAACTGAATAATTGTTGAAAGCGGTGTAAAACACCAACCAATCCTCATATGTCACAAATATATGAGCTTCGTCACGCAAGCATGAAGGAGTTCTTAGTATATGTGAGAACAGTGAAGACTCAGGGCATACACACAGCCTCGTCTAACTCTTCACTGTCCATCTGCATCGGCATACAGTCAAACATGTGCTAAAGACCACCTTTGTGTAGCAGTTCCCTGTCTATAGCAACCCCACTTTTATAATACCAGATATGTTAATTTCTGCATAAATGACCCTGTAATTAAAGACCACCTTTGAAGAAAGACTAGATTGGTCGCTTCCCTTGGGTCATTTTTAAAATTATGTTGGGCTGTCTACAAGTCGCGAAGTTCGAAAAGTAACTTCTGAAACAAGTATAGAAGTATATATTTCACGTGATTTGACCCATACCTTAAACATTCCCTAAAAACAGATTACTTTTGAAAGAAAGAAAACGTTCTCTTTTCTATTTGTAAGTTACTTTTACTTATTAATGAGGTAGGTTTTGTCATAGTCGTCTGTTGCAGATATGTTGTATGTGGGAAAGGGAGGCTTAAACGGATGGCAAACGGAGATATATCAATAGCTTTAAAATAATGTATTGTCAATAGCCATGGCCCCGTATTATTTTTTAAAATTGGAGAGTATAAAACCGAACAACGGATAGGTTTTAACAATTTTTGGTTATGTAGGCAGGCAACCAGCTGCACAAGAAGGTGCTGTATGGAGTACTGATTACTTATGTGAAAATGGCAGTAGGAGAACTGGCTTTCGTGATATTACTGCATTTCTGTTAAAAAGCCATTAGTTCTCAAATCCAGCAATCGATCTACCCCGCTATATTTTAAACACACGGAGAAAACCACAATAGGATAATCTTTCTATGTTTTATTCGTGTTTTATATGCTGTAGACATTTGAGCCGTCCCGCGAGAAAACCAACATTGCGGACTCTGCGTTAAGTATCGATCCGGATCAGCCTAAGCATGCCGCGCAGGCTAATCCGGGCAGACACTTCGCCTCCTGTGGATTTTCTGTTGTTTCAGGATCATTATACAATACCTCTATCCCGCTGACGCGGAATGTGTCGGCCCGGATCTGTCTGCGCGGAGTGCGCAGGCTGGTCTGGGTCGATACATAACGCAGAGGCCATAGTGTTGATTTTCTCGCGGTACGGCTCATTTCTCCTTGATATAGTTTCACATAAGGCTTATCCGTCATGTAGACACATCTGTTAAAGTCGACGCTTGAAAACTTCGTGGCAGAGGATTTTGCACCAATATGTTCAATTCTATTCAATAACCGTTCTTTCGTTTATAGAAATATCCGATGTATCCGATACTTTAAGCAAAATATATTCAAAGCATCTGTTGAAGAACATGTGCATGTGGGAACATGCTCAGAACATGATTTTGTAATATATCGAGTTAGTTATCAGGTAAGCTTTTGCATATGCTTTTGAATGTTGTTTTACGCTGTTTCAAACAGTGTTTCATTTATATCACGGCGATGCCGGTTTATTCATAACCCTGAGCGCCAAGGAAGGAAGACAATTTTACCGTTTTAATATACTTTGTTATTGACCCTACCGAGGATCGAACTTTAGTCTTCTGCTCCGAAGGCGGATGCTCTAATATCTGCACCACGGATATGGTACATAGGAAAAATAAATTCCTATAGCTCCGATCTTTAGAAACATAATAACTCGATGGTGTAGTGCTAGAGCGCATGCCTCGCTGTGGGAGGTTGCAGGTTAGATCTCCGACCAGATCACACCAGACACTTTGAGAATGGAAGTTTGGATAATTGGGCTAGCATTACGACTGACTCGCAGGTGTGAGCATAAATAAACCTGTAGTACTGGTAACTTATCAGGGATCGTGATATAACTGAAAAATTGCTGAAAGAGGCGTACAACATATACAAACAAATTCTTAAGAAACACATGAGTGTGCCGAAAAAGATCAGTGTGTCACCTGCCAATAAGTAAATAAATGAAAGGGTAACGGACGGACGTAGAAGTAGTCGCTTTGCGCCACCATTCCAAGGCAATGTAGCGGACGGACGGTGAAGTGATCGCTTTGCGCCACCCTTCCAAGACAATGTAGCCGACGGACGGAGAAGTGATCGCCTTGCGCCACCCTTCCAAGGCAATGTAGCCGACGGACGGAGAAGTGATCGCTTTGTGCCACCCTTCCAAGGCAATGTAGCCGACGGACGGAGAAGTGATCGCTTTGCGCCACCCTTTCAAGGCAATGTAGCCGACGGACGGAGAAGTGATCGCTTTGCGCCACCCTTTCAAGGCAATGTAGCCGACGGACGGAGAAGTGATCGCTTTACACCACCGTTTCAAGGCAATGTAGCCGACGGACGGAGAAGTGATCGCTTTACACCACCCTTTCAAGGCAATGTAGCCGACGGACGGAGAAGTGATCGCTTTACACCACCCTTCCAAGGCAATGTAGCCGACGGACGGTGAAGTGATCGCTTTACACCACCCTTCCAAGGCAATGTAGCCGACGGACGGAGAAGTGATCGCTTTACACCACCCTTCCAAGGCAATGTAGCCGACGGACGGAGAAGTGATCGCTTTACACCACCCTTCCAAGGCAATGTAGCCGACAGACGGAGAAGTGATCCCTATTTCCAAGGAAATATAGTCCTCATATATTTATCAACTCTTAAGAAGCATCTTTAATTCGAAATAAATGTCATGCGCAGTTGCTATTCCACTAATCATAGGTTCAAGTAAAGGGATTTCCATCTGTTTTTTAATGAAGCCAGTTGCCTGGGAAGAACGTTGTATGAACAACACATGGTAAAGTGACCTGTTCGCGGCCATATAATATCAATATTGTTGAATATGGCGTTAAATGCCAATCAATCAATCAGCGTATCTTAAGTGGATTCCCCAAGATTGCATAATAGTGCAATTTAAGCTTGCTACCATACTTTACTTTAGCTCTTTTCCACTAGCAGACGCGTTTTGAAGCATCTGTAGCGGACAACTTTTGAAAACAATGTAACAAAACAAAAAATTTATCATGATGAGCAATTTCTCTTTTTGAAACATTGTCTTCAACTTTATACATTAATTGTATTTTTATTAATAGAACTTTTTCCCAATTTTTGCTTAAATGTTTTCTTGTCATCTGTTGCATATTTGTTGTACGTGGGAAGAGGTTAAAGAAGTATCGGACATAACATTCTGGCAGGACAAAACTTATCTTGGCACTTCACTGTTTGCGCTAAACATCCATGGTTTTATACATGCAACGCAATTTTATTATCAGATATACCAAGGACTTCAAAGATTTTGTTTAAGGCCAAAGGTTTTCGTTGTGATTGCCACTGCAATTATGCTTGCCCAATAAAGTCATTTGAAGTCTGTGTTTTGGATTTGGATTGTGTAATCCGAACATAGTCCATACCTGGAGTGTATTCGGGTTGTCCTTACACACGAGTGCTCGTTAAAACCAGACATTTGATTGGTTGATTCGACTAATACAGGCTCCTTGATTTGTTTGGCCAGTCTGTATACGCCACTTATTTTGCCATTTATTTTGACACTCGCCTGTGGTTTCCTTCAAATACGTTTAGACTTTGTTCATTCGGACATCACTGTTATTGGATTCATGCAAGACAGTACCCATCTATTACCAAACTTGTTATTTGTGAGACACACAATATTTTCTCATATAAGTTCCTTGCTCCCGCGTCTTCTCGCAAGAGCTGCGAGATCTCGCGTCGTTTTCATGGATGACGTCCGAGGTCGGAATTCTCCGAGAATATCATTGTCATTGGCATCCGGCTCGTCCAAGGCTGTCACACTCGAGGCTGACCGTACGGAATAATTATCCAGTCCAAAATCACTACTACCATTTGATTGTAGACTCGTGTTGGAGGTAGACACAAGGCTGTGTTTGTTTTTCTTGTCTCTCGATTTGTTTAATGACTGAATAGTCTCTTGTATATCACAGAACTGCCTTTTTAATAGGATATCGTGTTGTCGTAACAAGATCTGAAATGGGAAACGGGAATTTACTATTACTCAAAAATGTATTGAAGTAGAGAACAGTAATTTACTATAATACATGATGAAGAAAAAAGCAAGTGCCTAATATGGTCGATTTATTTCGTATTACAAGTTATGAACCCTTTCACACATGCAAAGAATACATTTAGAGAAAAGATTATGGCAAATCTCTTTAAATGAAGTTATCTTTTATAGAATATTGTTGAACAATTATGGCAAAGTGGGAAAGTGCTCATTCTGAGAAATTTCTTCTTTTTCCTCGAGAATTTCAAAAGTCGTCTGCTACAGATGAATATTACATTAAACACACGACAATATTGGACGACAGTATGCATCGGTGTCAGTATGAACTAATACCCGTATTACTGATAAGTTACCCAGGAAACGTCGTGATATAACTGAAATACTGTTACATGCGGTGTATTCAAACGAACAAACAAGTATTGGATGAGTCAGCAGCAAATTTCGGGGGAAAAGGAGGAATTGCTAAACAGAAGAAATTTCTCTTTCCCTCATACTTTTTAATCCTGTTTAAAAGGTATACTTATTTTAGTTTTCAATGTGTCTCATGGCTTGTCACAGCATTTTGATAGCAAACGACACGAGAAATATATTTGTATCTGATAAATTGATACGAAATTGATACTTAGATCATTTCTGTCCTCAAATTAAATTAAAATCGCGATGTTTTTAACCCTTTCCCACTTTCATGAAATTTCCAGCAGACGACTTTCAAAACATATAGGCAAAAACATCAAAAATCTCTATTAAAATCCTGAATTAGTTTTGAGTTAATTGGAAAACATCTTGGCACAAAGAGCAATTGTTCATTACAAACAATTTATCCTTTTACCAGAATAATTTCAAAAGAAATATATTGTGGATACAACACAATGAGTTTGCATGTGGGAAATGGTTTGTTATCGCTATGTTAATGAGTTACTGTTTAACATATTTCTCATCGAACTGTAAAATGTTCATTTCACGAATGAACGCTTAGCGGTTAGTTATGATTCATGGTATATTTCATTTCTAGTCATTTAAACTATTTACTGATGATAATCTTCACATGTCAGCCACGTCACACGAAAAACGACCTTCATACGTTTGTAAATAATATGATGAAACAAATCTTAGAAATGCTACTGTTAGGTTTTTAAAGCTTAATGTGTAATGCCATAATCCAAAAATAGTTTGAATTATTTATTTCTATCTTCCCTTTTTTAACTACTTTTCCTTTTTGTTTTTCTTTCCTGTCTAAACATATCTGTACTTAACGAGGGAACGGATGCATATGGCAATTAAAGTAAATGTATATTTATATGTGTGTGTTTGTTTGATTGTATATACTAGTTGGACACTTTTTCGTTTATGAATACAAACTTGACAACTTGAAACTGTTTTTTGAAATAAATCACAAATTTCGATCGAATTCCATAATTGTCCCATCCGGGTTTATTTTACAATAATTATTTCCCTAAATGATTCAATGATGGTTGAGCGACTATATAGTGAATACAGAAGATCGTGATCAGTCAACATGGTTCAGAATGGCCGGTTGATTTTTCGATAAATTCTGAGTCCCGGTAGGTCGAATATTTGGTGACGTGGTCCAGCATTTATTTAAACAATAATCTGCCTAGATCATTCAAGATAATTAAGTCGTAGTTTTATCGTTGACTGGGCCTTTTTTTAAACATATAATAATATTATCTTATATTTAATGTGATAATTGTACTCCGCGGTAGCTCAGTTGGTAGTGACGCGGGCTGTCAATCCAGGGGTTGTGTGTTCGAATCCCAGCTCTGCCAACAGTCTTTTTGACAAACACCAGTGCGACAAGCGTCGTTCTTCTTTCACCAATGAGCTTACAGTCTATCTGGAAAAGCAGCCAGTTGCTTGGAAAGTATGTTGTGAAGAGTACTGGTGTGAAAAAGCTAGGCAACGCATGAGCAGGTGAACATGGCTGCCGTGCTATGACCGAACAATTGTTGAAAACGGCGTTAAGTCCCAATCAATTAATCGATCAAGATCCCTATATTACTGAAACAAACGTTTAGGTTTTGTAACAAGAGTAATGGCCGCCCTTCTTGGCGCTCAGGGTTGCGGGGTTAGCGTTGCGACTTAGGGCTGGTGTCAGGATGAATGAACCAGTTGTACTGGTAACTTACCCAGGGAAAGCCGTTATATAACTGAAATAATGTTTAAAGCGGGTTAAAACACCAAACAATTAATCAATCCTGATTGCGATTTATTTCAAATTGCATTCGTGTGCATCGTTTTTTAAGTGGTTTAACAATCCTCAAGATTCATCAATGAATGGCTAGATGGCTCTCAGCAAAGAGTCTGAGACGCTAATCAGAGTGCATTTAAACGTTGGTAAGACCCGCAAACCTGAGCGCCAAGGATAAAAGCATTTACTATCAATGTTAAGCTATCCCACATACAATAAGTATGCAGCAGATGATTTGAGAAGACATTGACACAAATATTAGCAACTCTCTCTTAACGAAAGTATGATCAATATAGAATTGAACGCATTGTGACAAAATGTGAAATTGCTCATGTGGTCTACTTCAAATGCGTAAAAATACATCTGCATGTGGGCTGAAGGCTAAGGCGGCGGCACTAAGCACAACATCACGGAGACGGAATTTCGCGTACACCAGGAAAAGGAGTAAAAACTAAATAATATGCCTACCAATTCCTGTTTGACCCATAATATAGCTTGCATCAGATCATTACATCGCTCTGTCTCAGTTTCTTCGTGAGGTGGCGCCATCGACAACTTCCGTTTATTGGACGGTGACATTTGTTTATTGTGAGCGAAACGCTCGTATCGCTTTGGTAATCGCAGACTGCCTGGTAGACTACCGTGCCTCAATGGTATCGTCCCATTCTCCATTTATTTCAGTAGGCGACCGTGTCCGTTACATCTTGAAACGCTGTCTGAAATTAAATATACTCCATGTATTGTAATTTGTTAAAATAATATTAAAATATATCACCCGGCGTCCATGTTACGTACATGCCACGGACTGTATCTATATACATGAGTATTGACGTCACAATGTTACCAATGTGAACCTGTCTTTTGAAAAGTAAGAGAGTTAGGGAGGGAGAGGAGACCTGGGAAAGATTGTTGATCGGGCAGGCTGTTTCAAAGGAGATGGGCTGTGTCTGTGGAGCGTGACGCTTGGAGGAGGTGAGCAGATTATTAATCGAGCAGGCTGTTTCGAAGGAGATTGGATGTGTCTGTGAAGCGAGAGGCTTGGCGGAGGTGAGCAAACATGTAATTAATTCCGAGAGTGGAGTTGGGCAGGCTGTTTGTTGTAATGGAAGGGTGTGAGATACGCAGAAAATCTGGCGTCATTTTGTAGGAATGCTATTTGTTTGTTTCTTAGACAATAAACTAGGTAGTGAGTTATCAATCAGAAAAACACAACGCGAAGGACTTATTGATATACGATGCGATACCCGTTTGTGTTACAGTAAACATCGCTCTACGAAAGCAAACCGTATGGATTTTGTGACCAGTTTAAATCAAGATAACTCAACTCAAACGCACTCTCTGATCTGGCTATGGAATGTTCACCAATAACCTGTAGAGGGCTTCAGGAAACTCAAATCATCATTAAAGTTGGCTTAATTGTTTAATAAAGTTGAAAACATTGTGGTGAAAGGAGAAATTGCTCATTATGAGCAATTTCAACTTTGGACACAATGTTTTCAAAAGTCGTCTGCTGCTATTGCGTCAAAATGCGTATGCAGGTGGGAAAGGGTTAAGGTTGGTTTTCCTAGAGCACCGCTAACATGGAGTTAAACAATATTCCCATCATTACTTCGTTCAATAGCACGTCACGTCGTTTCCTCATTGTCAAATTATTTGTTTGTTTGTTTGTTTGTTTGGAGTTTAACGCCGCTTTCAACAGCTTTGGTCATATCACGGCGGTCAGTGCACCTACCCATGTTTTCCTGGCTTTCCCACACCAGTACTTACACAACATTCTTTCGAAGCCACTGACTACTTTCTCACATAGATCAGAGGTGAGAGGCAATGGAAAACATCGCCCGAAAGAATGTCGCCGCAACCGGGTATCGAACCCGTGACCTCCAGATCACGAGTCAGATACGCTACCAATTGAGCTACCCGGCCGGGTCATTGTCAAATTATCAATACTAACGAAAAGTTTATCCCGAATCCGACACATCTGTCGCAAAACTATACTCTCAACCCCTCCCCACCGACAGACGTATTTCGACACATCTGCATCAGACGACTTTTGAAAACATTGTTGGAAAAGAAGAAATTGCTCATAATGAGCAATTTTTGCTTTTGCCACAATGATTTCAACTCTATTCAATAAAAAATACTTTCAATTAAAAAGATTTTCCTTTTTTGTTCGCAAAGATACTTTCACTGTGGTCTGCTGTCTGATATTTGAAAACATAGTGACAAAAAAAGAAATTGCTCAAAACGAGCAATTTCTCCTTTTGCCACAATGTTTTCCACTTTTAGTCATAGGTTATCCATTCAAGTATATAGATTTTCTATTTTTTGACAAAATGTGTTTAAAGTCGTCTGCTGCAGAATTGTGGTATGTTCCCAACTCAGTATAAAACATGCATTTCTGCCAGAATAAATACACTATTGTTGCAAATTGATAAAAAATAGATTCATTTCTGCAGCCCTATCTCACTTGTAGACGCATATACAGCATTGTGACAAAAAAAAGATAATGATCAACATGTGCATTTTCTTCATTTCCCTCAATGTTTTCAACATCTACAATAATTATATCAATACCTTTACAGATTACCAATTATGTTAACAGATATATTCAAAGTCGTCTGATGCTGAATTGTTGTAGAGGATTAAACACATGATATTCTTATCCATATTTGTATATAATAACATTTTTCCCTCATCACCTGTATGAATAAAGATATTTTGAAAAAAGCACAAGTATTATTAAACAAAATTAAAATCAATCCAAATTTATACACACACATACACTGGATATTTATTATGCTCATATGTGGCTATGATAAAGAAAGGAAGAAATCGGTGAACAACTTGACTATGTATTGGCCTGTTTTGACAGATGAAAATTGAACAAAACGACAAAATGATTTACATTGTTGACTGGAATGTTATATCGTAGTTGGAGTGTGAAAGATAAACCATAAATCATATTACTTTGCTACTCCGTTATGCGTACCGCTTTAGTCTTCTCTGGCGATTTGGGCTTTAGTTAAAACTTATTTATCTTACATCAATTGAGAACACAAGCTTGCAGCTTGTATTATTAATCACGTTTCCTGGATACTTAACCAGCACCAGTATGTGTGGAACAAACCCAAATGCAGAACAATATCTTCACGGGATTCGAACCCGGGACCTTTGGTTAGAGAGGCCGGAGCTGTACAAGTGCACCACTGTCTTTATGCGTTTAACTGCATCTCTGTGGACACCTCGGTGGTGCAGTGCTAGAGTGTCGGTCCTCCTCTGGTACGGCAGGTACTGAGTTAGATCCCCGATCGGATAATTCTTTTTTGTAGTAAAATGCTTTTCCTTCTTGGCGGTTAGCATTAGCACTGACTCGCTGTTGTCCGGATAAATGGGTCATAAATACTGGTAACTTACCCAGGAAACGGCGAGCTGGTCCATTTATCTTGACACCAGCGATTCATTCGTAATACAAACCCGCGACCCTCAGTGCCAGGAGGGAGGATCATTACTTTCGGTTCGACCCGGACTGAGTCTTTAATCTGATAGATCGAAGACATACTTTTGTTCAATATGTGGCCGCTTAGCTATACAGACATCCGTTGACGTTTTTGAAGCAGACGATAAGTATTATGCGGAAAAAGAGTCAGTACTCGTGTAGATATACTCATTATTTCCTCTCTAACAGAGATAACAAAATGTAAGATACGTATAGACAGAACAAACAAATATCAAAGCAGAAATATATGTAGAAAAAAGAAAAGAAAAAGAGCAAATGGTGATGATGATTATAATTATTATTTTAATTATTGTAGCAGCAGATATATGAACATAAATATGCACACAGTTATCTAGCTGTTTCTGCATATTCATGATCATCCTCAAGTCTCAACAATGCAAAAAACAAATGCAGATTGGAGACTACTGTGAACATTT
The DNA here is from genome assembly GCA_031761405.1 of Serripes groenlandicus. Classification (NCBI taxonomy): domain Eukaryota; kingdom Metazoa; phylum Mollusca; class Bivalvia; order Cardiida; family Cardiidae; genus Serripes; species Serripes groenlandicus. The sequence goes on along the minus strand of JASEVX010000001.1, from coordinate 169,640,899 downwards.
CAGTTCAGGTCAACAGTGAAAAAGGGGATTTACAAACATGTATATATATATTTAAAATCTTACTTAAGAAGTTTATTTAAGATTGTCCTAACACACCAAGTGCTCGGCGAGTGCCTGTGAGAAGCTATTTTCTGATTGGCTGATTCAGCTAGCACAAATCCGAGTGCTCGGGGTGTTAGGTAAACCTGAACAAGCCACTATTAATTTATTTATTGGGGTTTTACGCCGCTTTCAACAATATTCCAGTTATATCACGGCGACAGTTCACTTATTCATGATCCCTGGGTTAACAAACCAGTACTAGGCTAGAAAATGTGCCTTGCCCAAGGGCACTCCACCATGACCGTAGTGTCGCGACTGGGGATCGAACCCGGAACACCCGGTTTCGAAATCCCCGACGCTAACCACTCGACCACAGCGGATTCCTGAGCCACTATTAAATAACTACAATGTAAACCCCCGAAATCCTGTATAATATCAATTTTAATGAGATGACAAACGATGTTGTAGAATGCCGGAAGCCGAGTAAAACAAAAGATTCATTATAGTCCTCCTTATGATTATTCATCTCTCTAAATCAAATATAAAAGATCAAAAACGATGATTAAATGATGTTTATGCGCAAACACCAACTTTAACAGATTTTAGAGTTTTAAAAAGATGATTAATATTAATCTATCGGTTTCTTCTGTAACGTATTTTATCTACTGTAAAAGTTTAATGTATGAAGTTAAATTAATTTTGAAATAATGGGGTTTAGTGTGCAACAATAATATTGCCCCTGCTGTTTTCATTAAATCATCTGCGTCTTAAGAAAGAGCTGTAAAATGAGCCGTTCCGTGAGAAAACAGACATTAAAGACCCTGCGTAATATGTCGACCCAGATCAGCCTGCGCAGTCCGCGCAGACTGATCCGGGCCGACACATTCCGTTCCAGGGGAGAAAGAGGTATAGAGTAATAATTCCTGAAACAGAAAATCCACAAGAGGCGAAAAGTGTCTACCCGGGTAAGCCTGCGCGGCATGCTTAGGCTGATCCGGGTCGATACTTTACGCAGAGTCCACAATGTTAGTTTTCTCGCGGGACGGCTCAAATTGTTCATGTATTTTCAATCCCAATAATGTAAAAAAGTAATAAAACCTTCGGGTTCTATCACGTGATCCGTGAATTATAATCCACTCATCATTTAAACCTCTCTTAAACCTTTTCCCACATACAACAAATCTGCAGCAAACGACTTTGAAGTCATCTGGGGGAAGATATGCAAATTCTCTATAAATGAAGGTTTAAATTGTGAATCGAACTGAAAACATTGAGGCGAAGGGAGAAATTTCTCGATTTAAGCAATTTCTCCTGCTGTCCCATTGTTTTCAAAAGACGGCTGCTGCAAGGCGTCAGAAAGCGTCTATATGAGGGAAAGGATTAAAAATATATTACGACCATCTGTCACAGTGACACGACATATTTATTAAACAATGCATCGTTCTGTAATATTACAGAATATGTGACTGCATAGTATTTGTTTTTTATAATTTTATAATAGAGATATTTCTACTTTGCCTTTTCAACTAGGAGGGATCCGTAGTGGCCGTATGGCTATCGTCGAAGATTTGGAACCGGGTGTTCCGGGTTCGATGCCCAATCGCTTTGCATCAGTTATGGTGGAGTGTCCTTGGCAAGGCACATATATCCTACCCTAGTACTGGTTTGTTTACCTAGGGTTCACGAACAGGTAAACTATCGCCGTGATATGATTAAAATAATGTTGAAAATGGCGTTAAACCCCAATAAAGAATACAAATCTTCAAAGAGGTCATAAGTTTAGTTGAAATCGGGGCGTGCGAAGATCGCACTTTGATAAAGACTACACGAAAGTGATTGTTTGTATTTATATCGACAACACATTTAAAAATCAAAATGACTTAACATTTATCACACTCCATTAACCCTTTCCCCACATATATATGCTTTCTGACTTCTCTGCAGCAGACGACTTTTGAAAACATTGTGACAAAAGTAGAAATTGCTCAAAACGAGCAATTTCTTCTTTTGTCACAATGTTTTCAACCCTTTTCAGTTATTATACCAACCGTGATAGTATAGAGCTTTTCCGTATTTTTGCTTAGACGTTTTCAAAGTCTGTATGTTGTATGTAGGAAAGGGTAAAAAATAGTTCGCTGCAGTAGCAGACGCTCGCACAATGAAGTATTTTGGTCTGATTTCAATGAAATCGAATTATGTATTCCTTCCACTACTTTGTGTGATCCGCCAATGGGGACTCGACAGTACTGTTGATACCTACAATTAATGCCAAGAAATTGCATATGTTATCCCTTACAGAGCTCATATGATAGAAAAAACCTCTAACAGCCTGTTTTCCTTTGAGCAACTGTAAAAACAACATTGCCATGCATTAATTGGTTGGAGATAGAACATAACCACTTAAGGGCTCGGCGATTTCCGTACAAGTTCGGTAAAAAAAAATGCGATTTTCCTCCGAATTCGTTTGAGATCGGAATACTTCCCGATTTCGGCGACTTCCGACACGACAACGAACAATGCCGATATCAAACGACCTCATACGGAAATCACCGAGACCAGGTATGTTCCCACTATAAATTATTTCATTTTCATCACAGCAGCCTTGTGTTTTATGGCTTTCCAGCATCAGTACTCACAGCCTTCTTTTCAGTCTTCCTACATAGAAATTTCGGCGCACAATGAATGTTGTCAACCATAAGACAAAAGGTTAACCAAGTAGGGATATGAACTAACGACCCTGGATTGATATAGCCGTCGACGTTTCTGACAAAACTATCGCATTTCGACTTGCTAGGCATGAGGCATTTACAAACTTGAAAGTAAACCTTTTTCTATAGCGGACGGCCTCGGGCAGGGGAGGTCGTGGGTTCCTCCTAGGAACTCATGGTTGCGAGGTTAGCATTACGACTGACGGGCTGGTCTCAGAATAAATGGACCAGTAGTCTTGGTAACTTACCCAGGAAACACTGTGATATAACTGAAAGCGGCGTCAAAACACCAAAACACTCAATTCGAGGGCTTGGGTGAAACGGTTGTAACTAAAAACCTATTTTGAAAACCCTGGTTTAGGGGCAATTTTGAACCCTTTGTAAACAATGCAAATTTAGATGCCATTGCTCAGAACGAGCAATGGCACCTAAATTTCCATTGTTTACCAAGAAAAATGATTTAATGCTTATAACAACTTTATGGCGAGGTGATTAACCTTGGTAAAAAAAATACCAATTTTAGATACAACCGTTTCACGCCAAGCCCTCGAATTGTGCTAAGAGTAGTGGTAGGGTTAAACTATGTCAGTGTAAATTACATGTATACACACCGATTGTGCAGCATCCGTGAGAAATGGAACATTTGAGGTCAGATGTATTGTCATTACAACGATTACAAAATACTTCCCACTTAATACCCGCTAGACGTATTGTGTGTTTAACCGAGTCGTCCAAAACTGGAGTTGGTTCCTTAAACCCTTTCCCTCATACGGCAATTCTGCAGCAGACGACTTTGAACGTATTTTGTCAAAAAAATGGAAAATCTCCATAATTGAATGGATAACCTATGACAACAAGTGGAAAACATTGTGGCAAAAGGAGAAATTGCACGTTTTGTGCAATTTCTTCTTTTGTCACTATGTTTTCAAAAAGACGTCTGCTGCAGAGGCGTCAGAAAGCGTCTATATGAGGGAAAGTGTTAAATTCGCGGGGCTATGGTCTGAACGCGCACGGATCAATCTACGTGCATAAACTTACAAAACCAAAACCCCTGAAATCTCTAAATGTGCAAATCCAATGCACCATAATACGCTTGCTTTCAATGGCTTTAACTATTTACCCTAAACTTTCATTTAAAGATTGTCCCAATTAGCGAAAGAAAAAGAAAAAAGAACCTGAGGAAGAATGTGTTATACTTTGTGAAGTATAATAATAACATAATAACACCGTGTTGAAACTATATTGATAACATGATAATTTGATTTTTACAACCAATTTTTTTATTTCCTTCAAATGTTTTCTGTTGCTATGGCGTCAAATGTCGTCTGTAAAAGGTAAAGGGTTAGTTATCGTTAAAAAGCGTCAAGAGAACTTTTATGAATGCCATGACCCATTTTATAAATTCATCACGGATTTTAACAGGACTAGAAATTCAATCTTAACCCACTTCCATATACGAACGCTTCCTGTCGCCTCTGCAGCAGAACACTTTTGAAAACAATGTTGCGAAAGGAGAAATTGCTCATGATGATGAAGACTTTTCTCCATTTGCCACAATTGTTTTTTTAACTTTATTCAATATGTGTTTTTTTTATTATAGAGAGTTACCCTATTTATGACAAGATGTTTTCAAAGTCGTCTGCTGAAGATGTGTTGTATGCAGGAAAGTTTTATAACACGGGTAAAGGTGACACGCGGGATTAGAATTCTGTAGGCTAACAACATGATATATTTATAAGTACATTCCAAATGTATTATTGAGATACACTTCAAATTGTTTATATCGTGTTTTGAGTGGCTTCCAATAATTCCAGTTATATAACGGATCATGAACAAGTGAACTGTCGCCTCGATATGCCTGAACAAAAATCTACATGAAAATCGTCTGCGTCTATATCGAGGGCTTGGCGTGAAACGGTTGTAACTAAAAACCTATTTTGAAAACCCTGGTTTAGGGGCAATTTTGACCCTTTTGTAAACAATGCAAATTTAGGTGCCATTGCTCAGAACGAGCAATGGCACCTAAATTTCCATTGTTTACCAAGAAAAATGATTTAATGCTTATAACAACTTTATGGCGAGGTGATTAACCTTGGTAAAAAAATACCAATTTTAGATACAACCGTTTCACGCCAAGCCCTCGAATTGTGCTAGAGTAGTGGTATAGGGTTAAACTATGTCAGTGTAAATTACATGTATACACACCGAGTGTGCAACATCCGTGAGAAATGGAACATTTGAGGTCAGTTTTTATGCCTGAACAAATGTTGAAATCGGGCTAAAACTCTAATGAAACAAACAATTGATAGATTGTTTGGTGTTATACGCAGCTTTCAACAATTGTCTGTTATATCACGGCGTTTCCTGGATTAGTTACCAGTACTACTGGTCCATGTATCTTGGCATCAGCGATTCAGTGGTAGTGCTAACCCCGCAACCTTGAGCGACAAGGCCGCGAGGAAAACCCGTTTCTTTCAATTTTTAGTATGACCCAGCCGGGCATCGAGTCCGCAACCTCCCGCAACCGAGACAAACGCTCTACAATAAAACCATAAAACCAACGGGCGGTTTTTCAAAACATTTTAGCTCTGATCAGAATTTAAACTGATGTTATTCTTCTTTACTTAACAATTGCATATGCATGTTTACGAATCTTATAGGAAAAACGAGTTTTTAAAACAGTGTGTCAACAGGAGACATTGCTGATAATGTTCAATCTTTGGCATCATTTTAATTTTATATTGGCACAGCACTAGTGGGGCTAAATTTCCAAACACGCACTGAGGTATATATGAGCCCGTCCCGTGAGAAAACCAACATTGTGGACTTTGCATGCCGCGCAGGCTTATCCGGATAGACACTTTTCGCCTCCTGTATTTTTGTTTTGTTTCAGGAATTATTACTATATCACCCTGAGACGAACTGCGCAGGCTGATCTGGGTCGATACATTACGCAGAGGCCATAATGTTGGTTTTCTCGCGGGACGGCTAATATACAATGCATGTACGAACGGTGAACACATAGACTCGCCTGACTATTCACTGTACCCAGATGCATTAATATCCCAAATGCCTAGACGCGCCCCATGGGTCATCATATATACCAGAATTAGGACTATTTTGTCTGGGGGTTTTCAGCGAACGATATTGCGCTTAATGGGATTGATCTTGATCGTAGTGTAACACGTTTTGATAATGTAAACTAAACACAACACACTTCTTGAAAATCGCCAAAGATAAAGATTAATGCAGAAATCATGTTACATGTATCTGGTTCATGTTGTTTAAGTTTTCTCTTCGTGATAAAGTAATATGAGCCGCGTCAGGCGAGAAAGTATGAAACGTAAAACATATTAGCATGACGGTAAAACGTATTAGCATGACGGTAGAACGTATAAGCATGACGGTAGAACGTTTTAGCATGATGGTAAAAGTTAAAAACGTATTAGCATACGGTAAAACGTTTTATCATGATAACAAGTATTAGCATGATGGTAAAACATATTAACATGACGATAAAAGGTAGTATCATGAGGTTAAAACGTATAAGCATTACGGTAGAACGTATAAGCATGACGGTAGAACGTTTTAACATGACGGTAAACCGTATTAGCATAAGGTAAAACGTATTATCATGATAACAAGTATTAGCATGATGGTAAAACGTATTAGCTTGACGGTAAAACGTATAAGCATGACGTTAAAATGTAGTATCATGAGGTTAAAACGTATAAGCATGACGTTAAAATGTAGTATCATGAGGTTAAAACGTATAAGCATGACGGTAAAACGTATAAGCATGACGGTAAAACATATAAGCATGACGGTAAAACGTATAAGCATGACGGTAAAACGTATAAGCATGACGGTAAAACGTATAAGTATGACGGTAAAACGTATAAGCATGACGGTAAAACGTATTAGCATGACGGTAAAACGTATAAGCATAAATGTAAAAACGTATTAGCATGTCGATAACACGTATTAGCATGACGGTAAAACGTATTAGCATGACGGTAAAACGTATTAGCATGACGATACAAGGTAGTATTATGACGTTAAAACGTATAAGCATGAAGGTAAAACGTATAAGCATGTCGATAACACGTATTATCATGTCGGTTAAACATATTATCATGACGGTAACACGTATTAGCTTGACGGTAAAACGCATAAGCATGACGGTAAAAAGTATAAGCATGACGGTAAAACGTATAAGCATGACGGTAAAAAGTATAAGCATGATGGTCAAACGTATAAGCATGACGGTAAGCATAACACAGTAAAGCGTATTATTATGATGGTAAAACGTTTTAGTATGACGGTAAAACGTATTAGCACGTAGCCCAACCACTTCAAAAACATTGCGAATCGGCTTACCTTGGATCGTATCAACCAATTTGCAATGTTTTGTCAGTGGTTGAGCTACGATCTACGATCCAGGCCAACCAATTCGCAATGTTTTTTCAGTGGTTAAGCTACGATCCACGACCCAGATCAACACATTCGCAATGTTTTTCAAGTGGTTGAGCTACGATCTACGACCCAGGTCAGCCAATTCGCAATGTTTTTTAAGTAGATGAGCTACGATCTACGACCCAGATCAGCCAATTCACAATGTTTTTTCAGTGGTTGAGCTACGATCTACGACCAAGATCAACCAATTTGCAATGTTTTTCTAGTGGTTTAGCTATGATCTACGACCCAGATAAACCAATTTGCAATGTTTTTTCATTGGTTGAGCTACGATCTACGACCAAGATCAGCCAATTCGCAATGTTTTTCTAGTGGTTGAGATACGATCTACGACTCAGATCAGCCAATTCGCAATGTTTTTCTATTGGTTGAGCTACGATCTACGACCCAGGTCAGCTTATTCGCAATGTTTTTTCAGTGGTTGAGCTACGATCTACGTGCTAACTTCACACACCTGTTGTTCTCCACGTTTTGGCACCACCATGAACGTAAATACCCTGGTACCACATAAACACTAATTGGTATAAATAAATAACAGATGCTATATATATAGCTAATGTTATTATTTTTCACTTGCATTTTGACGCAGACTACATTTGGAAACATTCTGGGAAAAGTAGAAATTGTTCAAATTTGGAAATTTCTCCTTATGCCACAATATTGTGACGTCCATGCATGCAATATGTATACTATCATTTTTTTGTAGAGATCTCTCATATTTTGTCTCAATTTATTCAACGTCGTCTGATTTGCTATAAACCTATGTGAGAAAGGGTTTAGAATAGGCCTTTGGAAAATTTCCCGGAATCGGAAGACTGAGCTCGTATAATTAACCCTTTCCCTCATACGACAATTCTGCAGCAGACGACTTTGAAAATCTCTATAATTGAATGGATAATCTATGACTAAAAGTAGTAAACATTGTGGCAAAAGGAGAAATTTATTGCTCGTTTCTAGATGAGGGAAAGGGTTAAGGCCAAGCAATAAATCAATAAAACCAAACCAAAAATAAAGAGTTGATTCAAAGCGAGAATTGTCTTCTTTTCAAACAATATTTTCATCTCAATAACAAAAAGAAAACGACAACGTTCAATATGTTAGACGTTTTTGTTTGGAATGTTCAATACTTAAACATCAAGTCAGATATACAAACAAATGCACCACTTTGTATCCGAACATAGACTCGTCTATTACTCAATGGCCACACACTGAAGGAGTCTATTCAACAGTATATCAGTTAAATCTCCGCAGCCAGAGTACTTACAGGTCTAAAAACCCTTTCCCACCTACAGATGCATTTTGACGTATATGCAGCAGACGTCTTTTGTAAACATAGAGACAAAAGGAGAAATTCCTCAAAACGAGTCATTTCACCTTTTGCCACAATGTTTTCAACTTTTTTCAGTAATTATACTTTCATTTATAGACATTTTCCATAATTATTTTCTAGATGTTTTCTAATTCGTCTGCTGCAGATTTGATGTATGTGGGAAAGGGTTAAAATGGCCTTTTCGCAACAGTACCCTACACGCCATTCTTTTCTGGCAACTGAGTACACATAATTGCATCCTCCCGACATTCAATAAATCTGCAGCAGACAACATTTGGAATCATATGGAGAAAATATTGAAAATCTTTTCAAAAGTCGTCTGCTGCAGATCCTTCGGAAAGCGTCTGTGTGTGGGAAAGGGGTCAATAAAAGATGAATGACGCTATTCACAATAACTTCTGTCAATCATCGTAAAGGATAGATACAAGTTACATGTAAAAAGAGTCCCCATTCAGATGCCGTTCAATTGAAACATATATTAGACAGATTTCATCCACCCATTCTGCTGGTATAATAGAAGCGAGATCCCGTTTCTTACCTTTGCCCTTCAGTCAAACCGTGTTACCGTCTTATTATCTTGATAAAAAGTTAAATTGAAAAATTCTTTAGTGACATTTTCCAATTAATTGTCCTTATTTATATCCCTTTTGTTCACTCATTTAACCCTTTCTCTTATACAACAAATCTGCAGTAGACAACTTTAAAAATATGTTGGCGTAAACTGAAAAAAAAAATCTCCATTAATGAGTTTAATTTTTTAAAAGTGTTGAAAATATTGTGACAAAAGGAGAAATTGCTCGCTTTGAGCAATTTCTCCTTTTGTCACAATGTTTTCAAAAGTCGACTGCTGCAGAGGCGTAAGAAATCGTCTATAAGCGATAAATGGTTAAGTAATATCGATATACGTTTGTAATACCAGCCTTATCAGACCAAACAAGGACCCTTATAACATATTATTGCATCCTATATATTTCAGACGTTTCGGGCGATTTAGGTTTTATTGCATCTACGTTCAGTGAAGACTCATTAAACCCATGCGTATGCACAATCCACTGTCCGTATAATTATTGGTTTTATATTTGTTTTACAAAGATGTTTCAAAGTCGTCCGCTGCGGATTTATTATACGTGGGAAAGGGTTAAACTTGAGATGTGCAGCCGAATACAAATAAGCCGTGTCAAGCGAAAGGGATCTTGTTGCACATGTGTCGTCAAACGATGACTCAAAAGAGCAGTCGCATCCGAAACAGTCTCATAAGAGCCTCCACTGTCCGCCGCTTACAGGTAATGTACACATGGCGAGGACGTAACTTCAACAATAGCAACACCAAAGCTAGAAGTGATTCTCAGGTTGTTGTATATCCAGAGATCCAGATAAGGAGGGGTATTCAGCTCTTTTCCCCACAATATCTCTCTTATTTTTAAAGCAAACTCTATGTTTTGGGTACTCACTGAGACGATTCTTTTGAGTGCCCACAACATAGGATAAGAGGGTCAAATAAGGATTTTAGTACATGCAAAACGCGCCTCATCTAGAGCTATGAATTATTTTCTATGTAGATTTACATTAAGCCAATACGGGGAAGTACCAATATCCCTTATCACCTGACGGCTGAAATACATATGTAACTTTTATTTATTTCCAACATGCAGACGTATTTCGCAGAAGACGATTATTGAATACATTGTGACAAATGGAGAAATTGCTCATGATTTCTTCATTTGCCCCAATGTTTATTTTTTGAATCTTTTCAATAAGTATTCTTTCATTCAGAGAAATAGTTTATATTTTTTCTTAAGTATTTTCGAAATCGTCTGCTGCAGATATGTTGTATTTGGTAAATGGTTAATTATTATACAGTCAAACTTGTGTTAGCGGTCATCCTAGTTAAGCAACTAACTTGTATTAAACAGCCACTTGAAGATCAACAAAAACATCATATTTTTATTTATTTGACTTGGATTAAGCAGCTACCTGTGTTAAGCGGCCATATTTGTACTCTCCCCTGGGTGGCTGCCTAAGACAAGTTTTGACTGTACTTTGAGAAAACTTCAATCTGCGAATAAAAGCAAGATCAATATTTGCCCTTTTTGATAAGACCATCTACACCTCAGAGTCAAATACGTTCACTTATCCAAAGACCTAATAACACATTATTAGGTCTTTGACTTATCCATCGCACAGTCAACATAGCTTTTTATCCACAAAGTTTTTACCTGACTATGATGCACAGACAAAGGAGCCGTTCCACGATAAAACCAACATTGTGGACTCTGCGTAAAGTATCTATCCGGATCAGCATAAGCATGACGCGCATGCTTACCCGGATAGACACTTTTCGCCTCATGTGGATTTTCTGTTTCAGGAATCATTACTTTATACCTCTATCTCCCAGAGACGGAATGTGTCGGCCCAAAATAGCCTGCGCAGACTGCGCAGGCTGATCTTGGTCGATACATTACGCAGAGGCCAAAATGTTGGTTTTCTCGTGGAATGGTTCAAATATCATATTTTTAACCACGTAAACCAACTTCGGGTATTTCAGATAACGATGCAGATTACCTTAGGCCACTGTGCGATCTGATCTAAATCTTAACTGCAAGCAAGTGCGTTATGATTACAGAAACTTTCAAGAAGTTCCGACACAATCGGATATTAATCTAAACTTAACACAAACTCCCTTGGATTGGTTTTAGAGGCGCTGCATTTCCTTACATGGAGTTGTGAGTTCGAATCCCAGCTCAGTCAACATTATTTCCGACGTTTGACAAAAGTCAATGCGACACGCGTCATTGGTCTTCCACTAATGTGGCCGAACTATTTAAAAAAAAACTCGTTTTTATGCCAACATGCTTCACATTAAAATTTGGCAAAAAGCATTCAGTTGCTCTGAGAGAAAAGTGTGTGGAGTGCTGGGGTTAGAAAGGCAGGAAATACACGGGTAGCTTTAACGACCGCCGTGATAGGACTAAAGAATTATTGAAAATGGCGTTAAACCCAAATCAATCAATCCATTCAACCTTATGGCAGTTTTACAGTATTTCACTTTTCAAATCAGTAAATGGTCCCTCGTAAAGGTCTAGTTTAAAATCGTTCAATACTCACACTCATCCAGTATAATAAGAAAATTTAAATAAATGTCATCTCCTGATTAATATCTATTTACAAACTTCTCAAATAAATCCGTTGCACAATCCACTCTGATTTAACACGGCTATTCAATGACAAAATACTGCTGCGATTGGATGCATACAATAGAAGAGAATGAATTAAATATCTTTCCTATATACATAACGTTTATACGTATAGCCCGTATCTACTTTCCGACTTGAACACATTATCAACGTTTTGATGGACAAACAAATACAGTTTAACCAGCATTGAAATCGTTCGTTTACATATTTGCAACGTATACATCAAAAACCAATTATTTTAAAGAAAGAAACAGTTAGAGAAAAGATATATACACAAATTAAGGGAGATTTAGGATATTTGAGCCGTCCCGCGAGAAAACCAACATTGTGGACTCTGCGTAAAGTATCGACCCGGATCAGCATAAGCATGCCGCGCAGGCTTACCCGGATAGACACATTTTCGCCTCCTGTTGATTTTCTATTTCAGTAATCATTACTCTATACCTCTATCCCCCTGAGACGGAATGTGTCGGCCCGGATCAGACTGTGCGGACTGCGCATGCTGATCTGGATCGATACTTTACGCAGATGCCATAATGTTGGTTTTCTCGCGGGACGGATCAGATTATCAACCGTTTTGATGGACAAACCAGTGAAACCAGCATTGAAATCGTTTACATATTTGCAACGTATAAATCTAAAACCAATTATTTTTAAAGAAAAAAAAAATAGTTACAGAAAAGATATGTACACAAATCAAAGGAGATTAAGGTCATATAAAAAAATATACTAACTTGCTGTGAATGCAATATCAAAACTGTTTCATGTTATAACAACCAACAAAAACTTGCTGTGTGCGAATGAAATATCAAATCTATTTCATGTTATAATTAACACAAACTTTGCACGTCTGATTTAAAAAGTTCAAAAATAAATCAATAAAATCTATTTCATGTTTTAATTAACACAAACTTTGCACGTCTGATTTTAAAAGTTCTAATATAAATCCATGATCTGAGTCGACGCGATACACATGTTTAAAAAGCAAGCCAAACACAACCGGTATGGTTGCATGATTACAATCGTAGGATATGAGCAAAAAAAAAACTATCGCTTCTCTGCGGAACGTACCTCTAAGTTAATAACCCGTATTTACTCTCTCGCGTTAACCCTTTCCCACATTCCATATACACATACAGTAGACGACTTTGAAATATATTACGCAAAACTTTAAAAAATCTCTATAAATGAAAGTTTAATTATTTGATAGAGTTAAATACTTTGGGGGAAAAGGAGAAAAGTTGCGGTTGCATGATTACATTCGTAGGATACGAGTTAAAGCAATTATCAACCGAACGTACCTAAGTTAATAACCCGAATTTACTCTCTCACGTTAACCCTTTCCCACATTCCATATACACATACAGCAGACGACTTTGAGAACATCTTCTCAAAACTTGAAACTCTTCATAACTGAAATTCTAATTATTTGATGGAGTTGAAAACATCATGGGAAAAGGAGAAATTGCAATTATTAGCCACAACATTTTCAGAATTCGTCTGCTAGACATGCGCCAAACTTCGTCTTTATATGATTACGGGTTAATTAAGCTAACTGGCCCATTTCAACTGGAAAATATTAAGTATATTTGTCTTTTTCTTTGGACGAGATACAATTTTCACAATTCAGGCAAAACAATAAAAATAATATGACAAGAATGCCACTGCAGACTGCATGCACAATTAATGATCGATGTTCTCTTTTCTGTTTACTTTCGGGTTCATTAGATGTGACAAAACATCGAAAGGGGGAATTCATGGGAAAGTGAAACACTTATCCCTTTCAGAAATGTTCCGATGCTAATTATAGCATTGACATATGCCAGGAGAATCATTTAAAACTTGCTGTAAGCTTGCATTAGTGTTTTCAAATTATATTTTCATTTTATTTCATAATTCCTTTTATACATGTCTGATCATAAGTGCAACCAATATTCTACTTCAAGCAAGAATTACACTATCAGGGCGGATTTGCTAATGAAACAATAAAAAAGAGAAAAGCCAACAACAGCTTGAAGCTAATTTTCTTATCGCATTTCGAAAAGGAAAAAAAACATATTCAGATCTGTTTTGTATATGATTACGAATAAGTATGAATATAAAGGTGTTATTATAGTCAATATTCAAACATGTTGGGAGTAGGTGAGTATTGCGCGAAGTCATCTTTTGTTTTCCCACACTAAACGTTCCCATATGTTACCGACTATACCGCACATAAAAGAAAGTCAATAAAATAGTTCTTGAAAATGACACTTTGGTTGGTTCCCGTCACATTAGTAACATTATACGGTCGGTCTTAAACCCGGCTTATCCCTTATCACATTGCATTCATGCAGTTGTCACTATCGATCCTGATATTTGACAAATTCTTAAATGTTAATTGGATATTCTTTGCTATAATCATATTGATGAATGATTAGCACCCAATTTAGACCAAGATTAGACTGCAACTTGGCTATATTGTTTGAAAGCGGCGTAAGACATAATGAAATGATATAACACATGCCATTTACATCCGGATACGAGTTACTTCTTAACGTAACACATGCCATTTACATCCGGATACGAGTTACTTCTTAACGTAACACATGCCATTTACATCCGGATACGAGTTACTTCTTAACGTAACACATGCCATTTACATCCGGATACGAGTTACTTCTTAACGTAACACATGCCATTTACATCCGGATACGAGTTACTTCTTAACGTAACACATGCCATTTACATCCGGATACGAGTTACTTCTTAACGTAACACATGCCATTTACATCCGGATACGAGTTACTTTTTAACGTAACACATGCCATTTACATCCGGATACGAGTTACTTCTTAACGTAACATATGCCATTTACATCCGGATACGAGTTACTTCTTAACGTAACACATGCCATTTACATCCGGATACGAGTTACTTCTTAACGTAACACATGCCATTTACATCCGGATACGAGTTACTTCTTAACGTAACACATGCCATTTACATCCGGATACGAGTTACTTCTTAACGTAACACATGCCATTTACATCCGGATACGAGTTACTTCTTAACGTAACACATGCCATTTACATCCGGATACGAGTTACTTTTTAACGTAACACATGCCATTTACATCCGGATACGAGTTACTTCTTAACGTAACATATGCCATTTACATCCGGATACGAGTTACTTCTTAACGTAACACATGCCATTTACATCCGGATACGAGTTACTTCTTAACGTAACACATGCCATTTACATCCGGATACGAGTTACTTTTTAACGTAACACATGTCATTTACATCCGGATACGAGTTACTTTTTAACGTAACACATGCCATTTACATCCGGATACGAGTTACTTCTTAACGTAACACATGCCATTTACATCCGTATACGAGTTACTTTTTAACGTAATACATGCCATTTACTTCCGGATACGAGTTACTTTTTAACGTAACACATGCCATTTACATCCGGATACGAGTTACTTCTTAACGTAACACATGCCATTTACATCCGGATACGAGTTACTTCTTAACGTAATACATGCCATTTACATCCGGATACGAGTTACTTTTTAACGTAACACATGCCATTTACATCCGGATACGAGTTACTTCTTAACGTAACATATGCCATTTACATCCGGATACGAGTTACTTCTTAACGTAACACATGCCATTTACATCCGGATACGAGTTACTTCTTAACGTAACACATGCCATTTACATCCGGATACGAGTTACTTCTTAACGTAACACATGCCATTTACATCCGGATACGAGTTACTTCTTAACGTAACACATGCCATTTACATCCGGATACGAGTTACTTCTTAACGTAACACATGCCATTTACATCCGGATACGAGTTACTTTTTAACGTAACACATGCCATTTACATCCGGATACGAGTTACTTCTTAACGTAACATATGCCATTTACATCCGGATACGAGTTACTTCTTAACGTAACACATGCCATTTACATCCGGATACGAGTTACTTCTTAACGTAACACATGCCATTTACATCCGGATACGAGTTACTTTTTAACGTAACACATGTCATTTACATCCGGATACGAGTTACTTTTTAACGTAACACATGCCATTTACATCCGGATACGAGTTACTTCTTAACGTAACACATGCCATTTACATCCGTATACGAGTTACTTTTTAACGTAATACATGCCATTTACTTCCGGATACGAGTTACTTTTTAACGTAACACATGCCATTTACATCCGGATACGAGTTACTTCTTAACGTAACACATGCCATTTACATCCGGATACGAGTTACTTCTTAACGTAACACATGCCATTTACATCCGGATACGAGTTACTTCTTAACGTAACACATGCCATTTACATCCGGATACGAGTTACTTTTTAACGTAACACATGCCATTTACATCCGGATACGAGTTACTTCTTAACGTAACATATGCCATTTACATCCGGATACGAGTTACTTCTTAACGTAACGCATGCCATTTACATCCGGATACGAGTTACTTCTTAACGTAACACATGCCATTTACATCCGGATACGAGTTACTTTTTAACGTAACACATGTCATTTACATCCGGATACGAGTTACTTTTTAACGTAACACATGCCATTTACATCCGGATACGAGTTACTTCTTAACGTAACACATGCCATTTACATCCGTATACGAGTTACTTTTTAACGTAATACATGCCATTTACTTCCGGATACGAGTTACTTTTTAACGTAACACATGCCATTTACATTCAATAATTACACTGACTTTTATAGAGACTTTTTTCAAAAGTTTTTCCTAGATAGTTTCATAGTCGTCTGCTGTGGATTTGTTGTAAGTGTTACAGTTAAAAGTGTATTGCGGCGCGATAGTATTACGGGAACCCTTATTATTTTTGCGTTGTATAGATCCGGGCACATCTGTGTAAAAATACGTTCTTCCTGAATGCTCAACTTGTATGTAATTATTAACGCTTTCCAGCATATAGCAAGTCTACAGCAGACAAATTTTGAAAACAGTCAGGCAAAGATATGGAAAATCTCTTTAAAGTATAAGTATTGAATAGTTTTAAAACATTGCGGCAAAGGGAGCAATTGCTCACTATGAGCAATAACCCATTTTGCCACACAATATTTCTAAAATAAAATATGAAAGATGTTCCGTATTTATTTCTGTGGTGGAAAGGGTTAACCCTTTCCCTCATAAAGACGCATTCCGACGCCTCTGCAGCAGACGGCTTTTTGAAAACATAGTGACAAAAGAAGAAATTGCACAAGACGTGCAATTTCTCCTTCGCCACAATGTTTTCCAATTTTAGTCATAGGTCATCCATTCAATTATGGAGATTTTCTATGTTTTGACAAAATACGTTCAAGGTCGTCTGCTGCAGAATTGTCGTATGAGGGAAAGGGTTAACTAACAGTCCTCGCTCTCTTCGCTTCTTGACATTAATTATAGGACTAAAGATATTTAATATTAGCACAACTGTCTATTTCGAGATAAGTAGCAGGGATTGCACCATATATTGTACGTAATTAGTTCTCTTGTACGGGAATTACCTCATTATGTGCCATGCCTAATTACTGAACTGAACCAAATTTAAATCATTGTATATTATTTCTTCCAAAGGGAAGAAAGTCAGTAAAACACTTTATATCATTAAAACTCTTTAATAATCGAAGTATTTTATCAAGATTAAAAAAAAAAATCATTTGAAGTAAAATATTCAAAAAGAATATGACAAAAAAGAAAACACTGAGGGACTGAAAACGAAAAAAAAAAGCTCATTGTGAGTGATTTTTAGCTTGTTTACACACACTTTCTACATGCTTTGTACGAAATTAATCGATATACGTAAAAGGGTTTTATTTTATTTTGTTATATCTTGTATGCAATTATGAATTTATGCATTACGTTCGTCGCACTTGATACAATCACGATCGCAGTACTTTGATCACATCATAATCCAACACCACAACGTAGAGAATGTTCAAAACAATAATGTTAGAATAATTGATTAAATTATGAAACGAACAGCTACTGATACGTATATTTGATATATTAACCCTTTTCCCTCATACGACAATTGTGCAGCAGACGACTTTGAACATATTTTGTCAAAAAAAGGAAAATCTCTACAATTGAATGGATAACCTTATGACTAAAAGGGGGGAAAACATTGTGGCAAAATGAGAAATTGCTCGTTTTGAGCAATTTCTTCTTTCGTCACTATGTTTTCAAAAAGCTGTCTGCTGCAAAGGCGCCAGAAAGCGTCGATATGAGGGAAAGAGGTTAAATTAATTTAATATATTTTATTGAAAAGTAATATTTTTCTGCAACATTTTGCAATACATAAGACCATGAACACGTAAGAGGAACATGCATTTGTTTCCCACGCCTTACTTTATTTACCGCCACCTTTCTTATAGTGTTATTTATTTAAATACGATATTTAACTCTTTTCCTCATATAGACGCTTTCTTACCCCTCCGCAGCAGACGACCTCTAAACACATTTTGGCAAAAGAGGAATTTGCTCATAATGACAAATTTCTGCTTTTGCCTCAATAATATGTTCAACCTTTTTTTATAATTATATATTAGTCGTCTGTAGATTTGGTGTATGTGGAAAAGGGTAGATACTAGATGCCTCATTTCCAAAGTTAATCCTTTCCCACATACAACAAATCTGCAGCAGACGACTTTGCAAACATATTGATAAAAACGTGAAGATTCTCAATAAATGAGAGTTTAGGCGACAGAAAGCGTCTACGAGTGGGAAAGGTTGAATTGAAAATGTGCATAGAAAGAAAAATGAAAAAAAAAAAGAAAAAAAAGATGAAAAACAAGCACACATTGACGAAACAAAATGTTGAAGAAAGAACACTTTGTCGTTCATTTTGATAATTTACAAACCTGGATCCCTTAAGTGAAGGGTTTATCAAAACATCTTTAAGTGAAACTGACAGATTGTAAGGTCGTAAGAATGGAGTTGTTTTCTCTCTCCCACAGTTTAAATCAAGAGTTTTTCCATCTAATAACAATAAACTATATCTGATCTTGATATCGCTTATCCTACTACATCTCAACATTTACCTAAATAAACACGTATTTAAAATGGGCGAGTACGTTAAAGAAAACCTTTTTTATGTGTATGCATATTCGACGAATCTTACCTGTGCTGAGATGTAAAGATTTTCTTGTCGAACTAGGACCTTAACTGTCTCGAGCTCGAATCAAGGGATGGAAGTTAGTATTTCGGATTTCGGTGTTAGTTGGTTGTTCAGCTACAGACAGTATATTTAAATGTGATTTTAAATCTAAATTCATTAGAGAGCAAAAGAAAGTTACATATTGATGTTAAACTAGATGTTAGACAAAGTCCTCTACGTCACGAAATAAGCCATTGAAAGCAATTGCTATGAACATAATATAAACATAATATATTTCAATTCAGAATCAAGCAGAAATCTGTCTCATAAACATTTTGAAAGACAGAAACAAAAAAAACACCGCACAAGACATCCAGGGATTGGAATTTAACCATTTCCCATATATGACAAATCTGCAACAGACGACGTCGAAAACATAAGGTTTATAATATGATTAATCGAATTGGAGCAGACAAAATATGACAAAAGAAGAAATTGTTAATCATGAACGATTTCTCCTGTTGGCACAATGTTTCCAAAGGTCGTCTGCAGCAGAGCCGTCAGAAATCGTCTGCATGTGGGAAAGGGTTAATGGTAGATATAGATATAATGTAGCCTGTGTACATGTGCACTTTATTTACACGTACTTTCAATTCCCTGTGACTAGGCTGCAGAGGTTTCGGCTGATCTTGCCTTTCCTCTGGTTTCCTTATGTTAAATACCACGTTCAGTAGTTATCTGCCCTTTGCGTGTATCAGAAACCGATTGAAGTATTCCAAGTAGTCCTGTTTTAACCCTTTCACTCATACAACAAATCAGACGACTTTGCAAACAATTTGGCAAAAACGTGAAAATTCTCTATAGATGAGAGTTTAATTTTGTGGCAAAAGGAGAAATTGCTCATTTTGAGCAATTTCTCCTTTTGTTACAGTGTTTTCAAAAGTCGTCTGCTCTAGAGGCGTCATAAATCGTTTGTATCAGGGAAATGATTAACTTATTGCAGCTGGTCTGTAATCATTGCAGTTGATTTGCTTACATTGTCTTCTTCGGAATGTAAGTCTCGCAGATACAAATGGTGTTGCTTCTTTGTAATACAGAGATCATCTTTGCCACATATAACAAATCTGCAGTAGACGACTTTGAAAACATCAAGGCAAAAACATGGAAAATCCCCATTTATACATGAAAGTATAATTACTGAAAAAAGTTGAAAACATTATGGCAAAAGGAGAAATTGCTCGTTTTGAGCAATTTCTTCTTTTGTCACATTGTTTTAAAAAGTCGTCTGCTGCAAAGGCGTCAGCAAGCGTCTATATGTTGGCAAGGGTTAATCTCTCTAATCTGCTATGCTTTTGTTTTCACACATATAAATATATGTGTCGGTGTACATCATTTCGTATTTACTGAATATAGCTTCTCTGAATGTGTCTATTGACATCTATAAACACTTTGAGTAAGTGTCCACCGCCACGTTGCTGTCCGTTTTCTGAACATATCTGTTTTGTCTAACGGTATCTACCAGTTTACCTATGGCGCGGCCGATATACCAGTATTCGGATTAGGAAGTGAAGTGGCCTAATAAGTGGCAAAAGGATAAATTACGCATAATGAGCAGTTTTTATTCAGCGACTGTTAACTCATTTCAGTAATGTCACTTCCAAGATCGGGTATTTTCCACATATTGGCCTTTATGGTGTTTTTTTTAAGTCGTCTGCTGCAAATGTGGGAAAAGGTTAATTAATTGACTAGCAAATTCAACGGATTAATAATAATGACTGCTTAAGGAGATTTAAGGTTATTTATGTAAATCAAACTATTTTAACATAAGAGGGCCGAGCCATGGGAAACCCAACCTAAAGGATATTTCGACCAGCGCAGATCAAAATCAACCAAAGACTGAACTGAGTATTCTCAGTTTGTTTTCTAACTCTTTCCCACATACAACAAATCTAAACAGACGACTTTGAAAATGTCTCGGCAAAAGAAAGTTGAAAATCTCTTTAAATGAAAGTGTAATGATTGTAAAGAGTTGAAACGTTGTGGACAAATGATAACCCCCCATTTATCGGACGCGACTCAATTGCCGTTTTACCTGTCCTTAAGCCAGATCATAATCAATCAATGAACATTAGCGGCTCTTTAAGAATAAGTAAAAGCTTCGGACTAGGTATTAGCTGCATATTTGATAACACAGATTGTTTGCCGTCTGCCGTAAAAAAAATGTTTTCTAAAAAAGAGTTTTTCAAAATTCTTCTGCTGTATGTATCATGGAAAGTGACAAGACACTGCCCGTGAATATATTACCTCTGTAGTGATGTTCAATTGTTAGTTTAACCTTTTCCCACATATAGATGCTTTCTTACGCCTATGCAGCAGACGCGTTTTGAAGACATTGTGACAAAAGGAGAAATTGCTCAAAACCAGCCTTTTCATCTTTTGCCACATTGTTTTCATTTTTTTCCCAGTAATCATGTCTTCATTTATAGAGAGTATCTGTGTTTTTGCCAAGATGTATCCAAAGTCGTATACTGAAGATTCATTGTATGTGGGAAAGGGTTAAACTTATTTATTTTACATTGATTGCGAAACAAGCTTTCAGTTTATATTAATCCCGCTCGATGTCTGCTTCCTGGAGACTTAACAAGTACTCGCAACGTTTGTGGAAAAATACAAACGGAAGAAACCCGCTCATCACGGAACTCGAACCTTGGACCTTTGGGACGAGATGCCGACGCACTACCTCTGCACCATTGTCTTCGACATTGTTCAATTGTTATTAACCCTATTCCTCATATAGACGCTTTCTGACGCCTCTGCAGCAGACGGCTTTTTGAAAACATAATGACAAAAGAAAAAAATTGCTCAAAACGAGCAATTTCTCCTTTTGCCACAATGTTTACCACTTTTAGTCATAGGTTATCCATTCAATTATAGAGATTTTCTATTTTTTGACCAAATATGTTCAAAGTCGTCTGCTGCAGAATTGTCGTATGGCGGAAAGGGTTAAACACGAGTTCAATAATTATACATTAACTGCGTCTAGCGAGTAGGGGTCTGTCTCATTGACTCTACATAAATGGATCATATAAAGGTAAATATGCGTAACACTAATGGGGCTACAATTCTAGGTTTTTGTTCATGACATAAATTACCTACCGAGGGCTTGGCGTGAAATGGTTGTAACTAAAAACCTATTTTAAACCCTGGTTTAGAGGCAATTTTGACCCCTTTGTAAACAATGTAAATTTAGGTGCCATTGCTCAGAACGAGCAATGGCATCTAAATTTCCATTATTTATCAAAAAAATAATTTAACCCTTATAAAGACTTTATAGCAAGGTGATTAACCTTGGTAAAAAAATACTAATTTTAGTTACAACCGTTTCACGCCAAGCCCTCGATATCTACCAGACAGTAAGGCTCTGGTGAGACTGTCCGGATGCACATACTCGACTGAGTCTTCATCGTATGAAGATTGAACCGAAATCTCTTGACACGGCTCATGTTTATTTTCAATTTATTGACAAGTATAGTTCGTGTAGATTGAACTGTCGTATATGTTTAATTCATATAATTGATTGATTGTTTGGTGTCTAACGCCGCTTTCAACATATTTAGTTTTATCATGGGTAAGTTACATGTACTTACTGGTCCATTTATCTTGACACCAGCCAGTCAGTCATAGAACTAACCCCGCAACTTTGAGCGCAAAGGAGGGCAGCCTTTACTACCGTTTTTAACGTCTTTGGTATGACCCGACCGGGGATCGAACCCTCACCCGAGGCGGACGATCTACCACTACACCACCGAGGCGGTCTTCAATACATATCAACACAAAAGTAAGTTTACATAGACATACGTATATAATAAACTGACATTGATATGCTTTCATCATGCTATAATTCAATATCTTAATTAAACGGTTCGCCGGATTCAAAACATTAAATCTTATTTAACTCTTTCAGCGCCGAATTGTTTAAAGTAGACTCTTCCATGTTCAACATCGGGCTTCTCCATTTTTCATGTAATAAAAGTTTTGAGTATTTTGATAA
This sequence comes from Serripes groenlandicus, assembly GCA_031761405.1. Lineage (NCBI taxonomy): Eukaryota > Metazoa > Mollusca > Bivalvia > Cardiida > Cardiidae > Serripes > Serripes groenlandicus. Next base: position 169,617,947 of record JASEVX010000001.1, on the reverse strand, counting down.
CTAAAAGGCAAACAATGCTGATTTCAGGTGAGACAGCTCGTTACGAGCTGACTCACCTGAATCAGTATTGTTTGTAAAAGCTTCAATATTGCCTTTGAGGTTAAGAAAAGCGATTTAAATTCAACATATGTTTTTAAGTTTTAACCCACTGATTAATTTCTTTAATTGTTCAACAATCCGTATACCAAGGCCGATATTTTCTACTATCGTATACCATCCATATACCGAATAGGTAATTTCCGTGTCAATTCGCTGAGTATTCCGAATTAATTCGCCCTACATCATCGGAACATGCGGAAATCTCGGCATGAGAGTTCAATGCACGTACTTCATCTAAGAACAATGTCATTTAATGCATTGCAATTATGTTTTGACAAGCGAGATGTACGCCATTAAAAATTAAAAATTAACGACATTTTAATCAGTTATGACTTCAACCCGCTGACGTTTTTCTAGTCCAGGTTTCTGTACTCGAATTCAATATCGTGTTTCTTGCCTAACACCTACACATTTGTTTGGTAGCCATCATCATCATCAACAACAACAACATCATAATCAATTTCGAGCTGTGATTCGTGACTGCACTACAAGCTTTTATAAATAACAGAATGTTCAGTGAATACCGATAAGTCCGTATATCTCATGTATATAATCCGCCGTGGTCCAGTCGTTAGCGTCGAGGTTCGATCCCCAGTCGCGCGGCAAGCCGGTCATGATGGAGTGTCGTTGGGCAATGCACATTTTCTAACCTAGTTCTGGTTGGTTTACCATGAATAAGTGAACAGTCGCCGTGAAACTGAAATAACGTTGATAACGGCATAAAACCCCTATCAATCAAATCACAATTAAGTATACATACATTATAAATGCATGTCAATCAACGTGTTTGAAATAAAGACGGATTGTCTTGGACGACTTAGTTTCAAAATGATTGTCAGATATCAGCCAGTTTGATAAATTACGTGCACATACGCGATAATAAAATGGGGGCGTTTGTATCCTTGTTTTCTGATACAGAGGAATGTTAATACGTTTAATTTAGAAGACTTTAAAAGGCATTACAGCAAAAGGAGAAATGATTTAGATGATTGATGTCTTCACCAATGTCCACCAGACTGGTGGAGCTGACAACAGAGGCTGGACATACTTATGTGGATTCCAACGTTTCTAAACCTGACATACAACGAACATAGTTACACAGTGCGTTATAACTTATAAACTCTATGCACTTTTGAACCACTTTTCCTCCCACATGTATTCCTTTGCATTTACACTCTAACTGACAACATTTGTGAGCAGGTTACATTCTCGTCTGAGTTTAAAATGATTGATTGATTGATTGATTAATTGATAGGAGCTTAAGGCCGCAGTTTAAACGTTATTTTAGTTGTATCAACACGTTTTCCCTATTATCTTTTTTTTTATTTTTTTTCTTAATTATATTTCTTTTGAAAGTGACTAATAGACAGTTATTATTATAGTTATTTATTACTTTTTGTATTATTGTTTGTTGATGTACATACACGTGTCACTATGATAAAATACTTACTTAGTTACTTATATCACGGCGGCAAGTTCACCTAACGATTTTGTCTTGATTTTCTCGCACCAGTACTGCACACAACATTCTTCCAGTGCAACTTGGTGCCTACCTTCCCACATAGAAAATTTAGCCCATTAGTGGAAGACCAATGACGCTTATCACAATGACTTATAGAAGACAAATGACGGTGCAATGACTTTTGACATTTATCAGAAAGAATAATTCGAACTTGCGACTGCTTGATCGACGTATTACGTCGTTACCGACTAAGGAAATGCGGATACGGACGGACTTTCAAGAGGCTAGATATCGTTCGTTTCATGCACAGCTGCTAGGAGACACCTATTATCCAATCAAAGCTGTTGTTCATACATTGTTTACAACATTGAGTTAACTGTTTGTTGTACACGTTTCTACAGTAGACAACTTTTTGAAACATAGTAAGAAAGGCCAAATATTAGTACCACCTTTTTTTGTCAGAATGTATATATTCTCTGTTAATACAACATCTTCCACATTTGCTAAGCGTTTTGGTTTATGGCCTGGAGCTTTAGCCCCTGGTCATAGTAGTAATACTATTTATTCGGAGTTTGCAGCCTGCAATTGCTGTTAACACCCTACAACGCATTTTAGGGTGAGACTGCACGAGAAAAATAGTTCATCATGGATCAACAAAACTGCATTTAAAAGATTAAGATCACCCAAAAAAGATCATTATAATGTTGTTGGAACATCAGTGAAAAACTTAAGGCGTGAGCACCTAATATAACTTTAACAATTGCTTAGAAATTAATAAAAATTAATGCAATGGCGGGCGGATTTACCGGGGGCCCATAGGGCCCGTGCGACGAAAAAGAAATGGTAAACAAAGAAGTCGCGTGACAAATGCAGGTGTCGCATTGTCTTGCTAAATTTTGCATTGATCAAACACTTTCTTCCAGTCTAGTACATGGTTTAGAGAATTAGTTCTACTTGATGGTAGTTGATTTAACATTGACAGATTTCTCAATATAATAAAGCAGAAACTTCAAATTATTCTGCCTAAAGCTGCTGTCAAATTTTCCTTTCATTCTTCATGTCTTAAATGTGTATACGTGTGAGCTCTTGCACTCAGGTGAGCAATATAGTGCCAACAAGGTCCTCCTGTTTTAAAATTGGCAGTTTCATAATTTTTGCTATTATTGATATGATCTTTCAACTTCTTAACAATAAATACAAAAACATAAGCTGCAATGGTTTATTTCCTTTCACATTTTACCTACTTCTCCAACCTTCTTGCAGCACCCAGGCCGTCAGCACTTTCAGTGCTTTGATTATATATCAGATGGTATTCTCTTGGAAGGATAGAAGACTGGCTTATATCAGATTAAATGTTAACCCTTTCTCACTTGCAGGTGCATTTTGACACGTTTGCATCAGTTAATTTGTGATAACATTACGTCAAAAGGAGTAATTGCCCATGATGAGCAACTTCTCCTTTGCCATACTGTTTGCCATACTGTTTTTCAATTCTAGTTATTAATGACACTTTAATTTATTGAGAACTTTTAAAGTTTTGCCTAAATGCGTTCAGAGTCGTCAGCTCCAGATTCATTGTATGCGGGAAAAGGTTCAACGTATTTATTACTTTATCATGCTGAATACGCATTTTTCCTTTCTACATTCCAGGTGCAATTAGCGCCTAATTGCGTCAATTTTTTTTTCTATCTCTCTCATTATTCCCAATTGCATCTTCGCTAACCAGCTACGTACCTTCGCATATTGGCATATAATTCAATAGTTAAAACGACTTTTAATGACCTTGGAAAAGATAACATAAAAACAGTTGGTTAATGTGTCAACGTGTTTTCTGTCGTTTCTGAAATTTATACACTCATTTTTCTCAAAGTTTGTTTTTAGTTTTTTTTTTCTAATCTTGAAAGGTCTTCTGGGTAAACAAAAGCTAACACAGAAGCTTACACAAAAGCTTACACGGAAGCTTACAAGAAGCGTGTAAAAAGCTTATATAGAGGCTTATACAGAAGCTTACCCAGAAGCTAACACAGTAGCTTTTACAGAAGCTAGCTAATCTGAAAGTACCGAAGACGAGTGAGTGGGTGCCCTAGGGTATCCAACCTAAACGTTAGTTAGTGCATATAGTCCCTAAAACAACCTTATTTGCGTAGAAATTAGTGTAAACCTCACCAGAATGTATTGAATATATAACATTGAGTTTAAATTCATTGATAACATGTATAGGATGGCACTGGGAAATAGTGGAAATGTTGGAATGTATGTGAACAACCAGTTTCGTCCCCAGCCCGATTTCGTCCAAAATGACGGTAACCATCTTCGCGGTGTGAATTCTTTCTTGGGTGATACATAACCTTCCATTTTCTTTGAATTATTTTAAAGTTTAGATGTTTCAATTATAGTGGGTGGGCTTACCTGTAAAACGTTTAGAAAGTTTGAACAATTGAGCGTTGAAATGGTTTGATTTACATGGAAACGAAGAAGGAATTTATTTGGTGATCTAAACATAATGATTGACCTGCTAAAGGATACAAATTAATACCGTATTTCGGAAGATTCTTCAAATCTTAAAGATCTATGACTTATTTGCGAACAGTGTGGAACCTCGTCAAGCTGCACACATTGATCGGATATAAAACTGGTCGCAAATACCTAATGTTGGATTTCGCAGAGCACCACTGAAGTGTTCCAGTTGGTTTGACCTATGTTACCCCTTCCCAAAGATTCAAAGGCAGGCAAAACGAAGTTTGTAGTAAAAGCTAAACAAAATTAGGGAATAATGACTTGTGCTAATCTGATTATAGAGAAACATGAAACGGCCTATAAACCAATTAATTACTGACGTCTCGTTTAAACTCGATTTACTGTAATGCATGCATGTGGTATAGAAGCATAACATTTCTCTTAAGAAAAGATTCTGCAGCAAACGACTATGAAAACATTTAGGCCAACTTAATTATAGGATATTCTATATACATGCACATGGGAAATTAAAGCCAATGTCTAAAATGCATATAAATAAGACAGACTTCGAGAGAGAGAGAGAGAGAGAGAGAGAGAGAGAGAGAGGAGATGAGAGGAGGAAGGAGAGAGAGAGAGAGAGAGAGAGAGAGAGAGAGGAGAGAGAGAGAGTGAGATGAGAGTAGGAGAGAGAGAGAGAGAGTGAGAGAGAGAGAGAGAGAGAGAGAAGAGAAGAGAGAGAGTAGAGAGAAGTTGAGAGAGAGAGAGAGAGGAGAGAGAGGAGAGAGAGTGAGAGAGAGAGAGATGAGAGGAGAGAGAGAGAGAGAGAGGAAGAGAGTGAGAGAGAGAGAGAGAGAAGAGAGAGAGAGAGGAGGAGAGAGAGGAGGGGGAGAGAGAAGAGGATGAGAGAGAGAGATCGAGAGAGATGGCGAGTGAGAGTGAGAGGAGAATGTGAGAGAGAAGATGAGGAGAGATGAGAGAGGAGAGAGATAAGAGAGAGATGGAGAGTGGAGAGAGAAGGGGAGAGAGAGAGAAGAGAGAGAGAGAGAGAGAGAGAGAGAGGTAGACGTCGATTCCAACTGTACTTTTAGTTATATGGGACAGTAACCCTTACGTCGTGTTGGTTCTAACTGTACATCATTCTACATTCTTGTTTTGACCATAGACAACAGGCTACCTCTCCACAAATACATCTCCTTTTAGCCCATTGAAAGAAAAAACACCTAACCACTACTAAACAAAAAATTACTTTTAGTAAATTTGTGAACTATCCTTTGCTTTCTTTTTTCTTTGAAAAATGTTTACACTTACTGTATGATAAACAATAAACCATGCGTCAAGTGACAGTTGAAAAAAAAACAAAAATAACATGCATGTACACTAATGGATTGATCGATTGATTAATTGATTTAGGGTTTACCGGCCTTTTTCAACAATTTGTCAGACACATAAACAGCGTCCTGTTCACGCAACTCAAGCGTTTTCCTGGTCTTCTCATACCCGTTTTCCCCACGCAACAGTATTTTTGCCGAGGAACTGGCCCTCTTTTCACATTAAATGTATATTTATCGTATTTTTTTTTTAAAATTATATACTTGTCGATTAAAGTTAAACTTATGTTATTCTGTTTTCCACATTGACTGTGGATCTCACAATGACGGGCTTGTTGCATACGAGAACGATTTTATCGACTGAGCCTATCGTTAGCTCGGTTACTGTAAAATCACGTCGGAGAGTTTACGTGCAAACGTGCACTCCTAACATTACAGTGCATCCAATTTACACTCGTGAATGCTTTTTACTTCAGATAGAATGGATGAATGTGGAGTAACAAATGATGAGCATTCATGTAAAAATCCGTCTTAAACCCTTGCCATTGATACAGAACACTTTCGACGCATTTGTAATAGGCGATTTCAAAAACGTTGTGCAAAAAGGAGAGATAGCTCGAAACAACATGAGTCTATTCTACCCACAAAAGTATTCCATATATTTATTTAAATCTTTCTGGCTCTAAAAGAAATATAAGGTTAATGCAAACAATAAATATTTAGATGAAGTCAGCTCGTAACGAGCTCTGTCTCACCTGAAATCAGGCATTGTTTGTCTTTAAACTATTCCAGAATTCTTATAATTGGGAAAAAATGGAGTCGCCTGATTGTGCACATTCGAAGAGTCTACTTTAAGAAATTCGTCGCTGAAAGAGTTAAAATATATTCCATTGGTCAGAATCGTAACATTAACCCCTTTCCACAGACCACAAAATCTGCTTACAGCACGATTTTGAAAACATCTAAGACCAAAAATATGAAAACTCTCTGCAAATGAAGTGTATAAGAATGAACTAGAGAGTTGAAAACATTGTGGTAAAAAGATGAGAAATTGCACGTTTTGAATTCTCCATAAAAAGATAGCTTATTGTTAAATAAATTTGAAAACTTTGTGGCCAAAAGGAGTAATTGCTCATGATGAGCATTCAACTTTGGCAACCTTTGCCCATGTTTTCAAAAGTCGTCTGCTGCTGTTTCGTCAAAATGGCTCTGCAATCGGGGAAAGGGTTAAATGTAAAGGGTTTTGATATCAAATGTTGTATTGGCTAATAGAGAAATACCCATGGAATTAGCGTGTACATATGCGTTTTTTTCATTAAATCATTATGAATGAGTTGCACTAAATTGAGTGTTTCTAATGGTCCTTAACACAGCCGTTTACCCCAAAGACACTCCAGTTTTACCACGGCATTTCCTTGGACATTTACTAATACGAACAACTAAGTTTATATCCTGACACCGATACTTCTGTCGTTGGCATTTCCCTCGCAAAACCCTGAGTACGAAGGAAAGAGTCCACGACTCGCACGCATCTATACTGCTTTATGTTGTTTTGAATGACCCAATCAAATGGGGGATTCGAATCCTAGTATCCTGCTCCCAAGGCGGGCGCTCTAACCACTAGCACCAAAGATACTGAGACGGTGTTGCACTAAGAGCTAAATGCTGATGTACTAAGTTTAATAAGAAAAAGATCCAGTATGTTTTTTTTATAAAGAATATCGAGTATTTATTTCAAGTAAAGAGGCCACCGGCCCATATATATCAACTATAAAATTCATTATTTGACATATGGTTATGACTATTAGAATGTGTTTTAAATTTCAATCAAATTTATTTTGATTATCTTTCAAAAACGTTATACAAGCTATAAATATTCTATCTTTTCGCTTCGTTTTGTAATGTTACTCCTTTTACAGATATATTTGACTTTGGAATTCATTTTGCAGTAGTACACTTAAGTTTGTAAACATCGTGGAAAATATAAAACACAGTTCATTGAACATTAGCTGATCCAACCCCACCCGCAGGTTGTGTACATAATGTTGCAAAATAATCGTAATTCGAGATGCCGTCTCTGTGGTGTAGTGAGTAGATTGCGCCTCAGGTGCGAGAGGTCGTGTGTTTTGCGGCCCGGTCTTACCAAAATACTTTTAGAAATTGGCTATTTTTACTGCTTTCCTTCTCTCTGGTGCTCAGTTTTGTGGGGTTAGCAATAAGGCTGACTGGCTGGTGTCAGGATGAAGGACCAGAGAACTGGTAACTTACCCAGGGAACGTTGTTATATGACTGAACAAGTTTGAAAGCGATAGCGTCTTAAACATACCCAAAAATCAATCAATCAATCAATCAATCAATCAACCTCTCTTGGTGCTCCTGATTGAAGGGGTTATCATAATATAAATAATTACCAACTGGCACGCTGGCGGCCAAGATAGATGAACCAGAAATACTGGTAACTTGAACAGGAAACACCGCGATGGAACATGATTACTTCTTTCTTCTGAAAAAGGCGTAAAACAACGTACATAAAAAACAAAAAAATGTTTTTCCCCAATGTTAATTTCGAAATGTAATCGAGTGACAGATGGTGAGAAAAACCAACATTGTGGACACTGCGTAAAGTATCGAGCCCGGATCAGCCTTAGCATGGCTCTGCACAGGCTAACCCGGACAGACACCTTTTTCCGCATCCTGTGATTTCTCTGCTTTTCCAATTTATTTCAGGAATCATTACTCTATAACCTCTTTTCGCCTGAGACGGATATTTGTCGGCGTCGAATCGGTCTGCGGCCCGACTGCGCAGGGGCGATCTGGGTCGATACATTACTGCAGAGGCCATATATGTTGGTTATTTCCGCGGGGGCTGGGCTCAGATTATTGATTCATGTGGCAGCTTTACTATCCACTTTCAGAGATTACATTTATAACTGTATGACTCTAATCTTAACGAAAGGTGAGATTAGCATAAATTGATTATAACCAAGTCAATATATATAGTTTCTTTTTTGCATGCAAATTATAACGGCCAATATCGGATTTTGTATCATGCAGATTTCAGTTGTTGAACACTTTATTTACCGATTTGAGCGTGACCCTCGTCGCATATCATTTACACTATGTAAATACTGCTTTTAACTGCCCGTCTAGGCTAATACACAGCATTTCACGAACCTATCATGCATGTTTTCAAGTATTCACCAAACATCCTTAGTTTACATCTTATTGCGTTGTCCTTTGATAATACAATAATGTAATAAAACATAATGGTGTTTTTAGGCTCCGCTTTCAACATTAATTCAAGTTTATATTCGACGGGGGGGCGACAAGTTCACAGATTATTTTTCGCCTGGGTAAAACAAACCATTACTTAGGCTAGGGAAATATCTAGGGCAAAAGTAAAGTTTGACAAGGGTGAAAGTGAAGATGACCCTTGGTCGGCGATTGCAACTTCGCAGAGAGAGGACAGTCAACAACACCCCAAGATTTGCCGCGACTTGTACACCAGGAGGACAGACAAATACGACGCGCAGCCCGGATAGTTCAGTCGGTTTCGACCGCGGCACTGTCAATCCAGTGGTCGTGAGGTTCGATCCCAATCTCGAGGACAAACATTCTGTGGACGAGGTTATAAAAAAACTCAATTGCCACAAGCGGCATTCGTCTTCAAATCAATTAACACAGATAGAAAGAAAACAGAATACGCAACAAGAGTCATAGAACATTTTGTTACAAAACTTCGACAAATACCGCTACAGCCAGCTTTACAAACCTAGAAATAGCATGTTAAATGTGAAGCAGGAGGGCCCCTATTCACCAGGAGGATAGAGGCATTAAACCTCTTCCCCCATACAAAAAAAAAACAGACGCTTTCTGGCGTCAATCAGGTAGCAGACGATCAATTTGGAAAAAACATCATCATACACGAGCCAATTTTCTCTCTTTGCCAAACACACTGTTTTCAACTTCTGCAATTATTCTACTGTTCTATAATTTGCATAGAATTTTCGTGTTTTGGCCAGATGTTTTCGAAGTCCGTCTGCTGTATGTTTGTTGTAGGTTGGAAAGAGGTTAAATGAAAACATTGTGATACTATAGAGAAATTGCTAATGACGAGCCATTTTTTCCTTTTGCCACACTGTTTTCAAACATGCTTCAATTATTATACTTTCGTTCGCACAGAAGTTGTTTCATATTTTGCCAAGATGGTTTCAAAGTCGTCTTCTGCAGGTTTAATTGAAGTAAGCTGATTATTGCATACTTCCAGTTCTTTAGACAAACGAACAGACAAAAGGAAAGACGAATAGTAAAGTATTGTTATAGTCTACATCGCTGAATCTGGCAGGGATCTTATAAACGAGTTTTTTCGTTTTTATTGTGAGTTTTTTTTCTAGCTCTTTGTTTGCCAACTGTTTTGCGTGGTGTAGTGGTTATGAGCGTAATCAATCGGAAGCGACGGACCAGGGTTGGATCCCTTGGTCTGGTCACACCAAAAACTTTTACATTGGTTTACGATTCACGCCCAGTCAGTATCAGGATTATATTATTACCGGATTAACTGGTAATTACCCAGGATACTCCGTTATATAACTTAAATACCGCTGTAACGACATAAAACGCTATTAAAACAAAGAAACAATTGTTTGCAATTTATTGAAAAAAACAGAAATAAATCTAATCATTACCTATTTCGGAAATCGTTCACACTGCCATAAATCGTTCTCAAATTAACATTTCACCAACACGCTTAATACAGGGTTTCCTTTTATATCGCATTTATTTCGCTTTCTGGTTCTATCAAAAATGTCATTCGTCTCACTTTTCTGTAAATATTAAACGTCAACAGACATTTGTAGAAGTTGTGAACACCACACCGAGTATTTCCTAGTATGAAAGGTATTTCACAAACAAGTAAATTGATTTCAATAGACTTCTGAAAACTATTTTTTCACGGAGATGTTTGTTTAACGGTTAATTACAGGGAAGGTGGCCGCTTCTATTCATCTCGGAGATTGACATTGACATGTGAAATTAACCCTGCTCCACACAAGCAGACGCATTTTTTACGCATCTGCAGCGGATGATTTTTGTAAACATTGTGACAAAAGGAGAAATTGCTCAGTATGAGCAATTTTCTCCTTTTGTCACAATGTTTTTAACATTTATTTCATAGTGATGCTTTCATAAAAAGAGCTATTTCATAGTTCTGTTTAGCTGTTTCCAAAGTCGTCTGCTGCAGATTTGTTGTATGTGTAAAGGGGTAAAATATCCCTAACTAACTATCAATAATCAATACATTAGAAGAATCTAGAATAGTCATAATTAGCAAATCGGTTCAAATTTTATTTTGTTCTTTTGTTCGTTGCAGCTACCGAATTCGGGGAAGGAGGTTTATTTTGCTGTCAAATCTAGGTTACTTCTGATCGCAATGCAAGAGGCTGAACCCTGTCACAGGGCACAAGAGAATGTACAGAGCGCAAGTTTTGTTGGACATTACGAAAAAGGAGTAGAGGGAATGCGTGTCCCACCAGTTTAGGATAAAGGGAAACCCGGATATTCTTTATGATTCAGTTACCAACACATGAAGGATCCAGCATATTTATTAATTATTTTCATGACACACAGGCCTATCCAGAGCATATCATAACTTACACATAAACTGTTGAAAGTGTAATGAGAAGTATTGTTTACATAAAAACACATTGAAAGTGCCATAATTGTATTATTTACCATACTGGGACTACTAATACGTAGCACTAATAGTAGTCCCAGTTACATATACTTGCATAATTTGTTTTAATTACAATAAACCAATTGAAAGTGTCATAATTGTATTATTTACATATAAGCAATTGAAAGTGTCATTATTGTATATTTACATAATAAACAATTGAAAGTGTCATAATTGTATTATTTACATATAAACAGATGGTAAAGTGTCATAATTGTATTATTTACATATAAACAGATTGAAGTGTCATAACTGTATTATTACATATAAACAATTGGAAGTTTCATATTGTTTTTTTACATATAAACATATGAAAGAGTCATAATTTTTAATTATTTACATATAAACAGATGAAAGTGTCATAACTGTTTTTATTTGCATGTAATGAATTTGTCATCCCACATACAACAAATCTGCAGCAGACTAGTTTGAACACATGTTGCCAAAAATATGGGAAAAAACTCTTTTATGAAAGCATAAATCTTAAATAGATTTGAAAAATATTGTAACAAAAGGAGAAACTGTTCATTATAAGCAATTTCTTCTTCTCCATAATGCTTTCAAAAGTTGTCTGATGCCTTGGCGTCAAACTCTGTCTTACAGGTGGGGAGAGGGTTTAGCAAATGAGCAACTTCAAAAGAGACATGATTTGTATTATTAAGACATAAACTTGTTAAAACTGTTAAACGAGACATGAATTGTATTATTTACTCATTGTTTTGTAATTATTTCCATTAGACATAAACATTTGAAAGGGGTCATAATTTATATTATGTAGATAATAATACTTAACCCCCTTCTCACATACAACAGATGAAAAATCTCCCATAAATAAGTGTTAAATTATTGAATAGAGTTGAAATTATAAGTGACTCATTATGCCTACAATGTTTCCAAAAGTCGTTTGCTGCAGAGCGTCTGGAAGCGTCTTTATGTGGGAAAGGGTTTAGGTTTTAAACTTATTTATTTTACATCGATTGCGAAACAAGCTTTCAGCTTGTATTAATCACACTCGATGTCTGCTTCCTTGAGACTTAACTAATACTCGTGACGTTTGTGTGGAAAATCCTACCCAAAGGCAGAACCCGCTAATCACGGGTTTCGAACCCCCAGGACCTTTGGTATGGGGAGGCCGACGCTCTACCTCTGCACCTACTGTTCTTCCACTCAACGGGTTTTAAAGGTACATCATTTGTATCATTTACCCATAAACAATTGAAAGAAACATGATAGTATTTAGTTTTGCATAAACACTTGAATGGTCATAAAGGAGGAATAAGTAATGAACTTCTTATTAGAATCTTCTTCCTTTGTCAAAAACCACACATTTTCAAAATCTATTCAATGATAATCTTTTATTTATTTGATTGTTCCATATCTAAGTCTAAATGTATTTGCTTGGAAGTAATGTTGTTATACAGTACTTGGTGTGAGAAAGCCCAGGAAACATATGAGTAGGTGAACTTGGTCGCCGTGATATGACTGAAAATTGGTGAAAATGGGCGTTAAAAGCCTAATAGATCAATCAATCAACTAAGTGTATCAAAAGTTGTCTGCAGGCACAATTTCTGTATATGGGAGCGGGTTAATAATGTTGATATTAAACCTTTGTTTCTGCTAGAGAAGATTGAGGAATTTTACCTTCGCCAATTTATCATTCCGGCCTATGATAACGTACAGAAAAGGTACAGAGTGGTTCCATTTTTGCCTGATACACTGTATATGCATTTTGAACACTGCCTACACTGATTTCTGTTGATAGTTACAAAGCATAATAAATAAATATAACTTGATGTTTTTCACAAATTGATATTAGTCAATTTTCTTCTTTAAATTGTCCATGTATATTATATATTTGTGTCATGTAAATGTATATAATAATATTGGATTTTTTTGTTTATGTTTGAAATATTGGAAAAATTGTTTATATGATTCCTATTCAATTTGCCTGAATATGCATTTTTGAACATATGTTTCACTCTATATCAGAAATTGGTTATATTGATGGGGTTCTTCAATTCTTTTTTGTATGAATTTCATATTAAAGATAACCCTTTCGTGACATATATTAAATCTGCGGTAGTTGACTTTCAAAACACTCAGGTGAAAATATGGTAACTTCTATACCTTCATTTATAGAGATTTTTTTATATTTTTTCAAAGATGGGTTCAAAGTCTTCTGCTGCAGATGTGCTATATGCTGGAAAGGCTTGATTAACAAACCATGAAACAAGCTAAAGAAATTAAGCAAAATTAAACGATCTCAATTCTTACTATACTGCTTCTAAATTTTGATGTTGTGATTTTTAAGTTTTAAACTCAAAGGGTAAAGTAATAAATGTAATGAAAGAAACATAGTATGCAACAGTGCGGCTGCATATTTTACATGTTAAGTTACAACAAATGCATGTTTATTTTGTAAAATAAATCCTGTTTTAACCAAACATTTTCACAATTATCCTTATACACCAGTATATTACAGTATAGATTGAACATTTCCAAAAATATATATGGAGACAGAGATTATTTATAATCGTAAAAAAGACTAGATTGTGTAAAAACTCCCAAGTTTTAAAACAAGTTTTAAAACAAACAAAAACGTGATCAAATGCAATTATTAATAACATTTTCCAATACATGTTCAAAATAATTCGTTAGCAGTACTTTCAGTACTTTGATTTATAAATGAAAATGGACCCAGATGCCGAGTTGCTGTCATGGGTGGAGTGCACTTGGGCAAAGCACATTTCCTAGCTTAGTGCTGGTATGATTACCTAGGGATTATGATAAGTGAACTTTTGCCATAATGTACTGAAAAAATGTTAGACATGGCGTTAAAACACCAGTTAAATAAACAACAAAGGGGAAAGGGTTATTCTGGTCAACTTTCAAACTGCTGATAACACAAGATTGATTTATATGAAAATGATTTGTGATGATGTATGTGTGTAAATCTGTATGGGTCACTCTTTTAGTTGCGACAAATAAAAACCACGGGTGGTGTATTCTCGATACAAGGGACAAGTTCATTCAAGATTTGTAAAATAATAATTTCAACTATATCTTCACTTCTATTTTAAACAAATCTGCAGCATTTGATTTGAAAAAAAAAACAAAGCTGTAAAATATTGCAAATCTCTACAAAGAATCTATAAAACGCATAAATGACTACTACAGTTGAAAAACTTGTGGCAAAAGGTGAAATTGCTCAAAATGTACCTGGAAAGGGGTTAAAAATGTTATATCACACACGAGGGGTTAACCTTTTGGCATAATGTTTGTCAAATATATTCAGGACAAGGTTTAACACTTTCCCACATATACAGCAAATCGTCATATATATTTGACTGCACTAATCAACTGATGCATTTAGAGTATGCAATCTATTTATGCAATATATTAATGTTTACAATAATAACAGTAAAAAGTGGAAGACAGTGGTGCAGAGGGTAGAGGCGCTTCGGCCTCTAAGCTCGTATCAAAGGTCCCTGGTAAGAGTCCCGTGATGAGCGTGTCCTGACTTGGGATTTTTTTCACACAAACGGCGGGTTAACTGTACTGGTTAAGTAGACATAATATAAGATAAAATCTGTTTCGCAATCGATGTAATATAAATAGGTTTAA